>OMNN01096434.1:75565-103515 GCA_900302755.1 Chromis chromis
ACTCAAGCGAGATGCAGACCCACGCCGGATGCCTTCCTAAACATGGCAGGTAGCCCTGTGACCTTGACCTTTGACCTTTTGTCCCCAAAATTAATGGGTGACCAGGGTAGGTCAAGATGAACATCTGTGTTGAGTTTGATTATCCTATCTCTATTTGTTCTCGAGTTATCGTGCGGACATAGCCACACACCTGCATACATACAGACAGACAGACAGACAGACAGACAGACAGACAGACAGACAGACAGACAGACAGACAGACAGACAGACAGACAGACAGACAGACGGACGGACAGACAGACGGCTGTGATCGCAATACCCACGGCCCGACTTCGTCGGCGTGGTTAATGAATGGTTATATAGCGTGGATATGGTACTGATACTGACTAAGTGAAATACTTTACTGGTCAAAAACCTACATGTACAGTTTCGTTGTCTAAACTGTCAGGCTCACCGTCAAAAAGGCTTGAAATTTATAATTATTTCTGCTCATAGTATTTTCCTTTCATACAAAGAGCAGATTCATCTCTTGTTCATCTGTCACTTAGTTCAGCTCGCTGTTCGTGTAGTTTTGTTTGCCAGGATTTTGTTCCCCTTTTTTAAATTTGAATTTTTCATTTAAACATAAATGACATGCAAAAAAAAAAAAAAAGGTAGAAAATATGAATAGAACACACACTCAGCACAGCCCCGACCACATTGTATCACTCCCTAAATTTAAGTATATTGCAAACATCAATCAAATAGACAGGTATACAGAGGAATTATAAAAACAAATAGTACACAGTGTACTGCCCTAACCACATCATATCATTCCCATAGCCGTGCCCACACCAGCCCTCCCCGTCATCCCTTCAGGCAAAAGCAAAACAAGGTACTGGTGATAAGTACTAGGAATTCATAGCACACTAAGTTCACGCTGAGAGTTCAAGTAGTCGACTAACACAGGAACAAACCTGAAGGGAGAAAATAAAGAGATACAAACAAAAGACATAAGTGTTTCTACAGGAAAAATCCATATTTATCTCAAGAGAGGAACTTTTCTATCCGTTTCTGCAAATGCAACAAAAATCTTTTTTAAGACTCGACGAAATTTCCTCGAATGCATTGTATACTTTTTGCGGTATGTATGTAATCATACCCTGAATCAGCACCGCCCTCTTAAATAGTTTATTTTAACTTTTCCAGTTAAGCATTATCTGCCTCTCTGCTTGCAAAATACACACATTAACTGTGCATACTGGATCTGTTTTATATTAAAATCCTTAAAAATCAAAATATATATTCTGTTTCTAAACACAAGTGTATTAAAACCAACTCAATTATGTCGTGTAGTTTCCATAAATCCATCACCACTTCCCCCCAAAAATGAAAGCAGGTTTCTTTTACATCTTTGCATTTTAAGCTAGTGTTTTGAATATCACTATAAATGGATATATTTTAACATTCAGGGAGTTTTTTTTTAATTTTTTTTACAGGGGTTTTAAATTATGTTACAGAACTCTAAATGTCATGTTTCAAAATAACTGTTCATTTTTTTGAATGTTCACAGATATGGCTTTGGAAGTGAAGGTAAACCAGAGTACAAAATTGGACCAGACAAAGACGTTGTATATGAAGTTACCCTCAAAGAGTTTCAAAGGGTGAGCGCTAGTTTCTACTTTCTATGGTTTAATGAATAAAGTAACACATTCTCCTTCACATTAGATTAGAATGGAATAGAAAAATGAATGCAAATTGGTTTCTCCTTTTTTTCTATCTCCGACATACTGTGGTTATGTACACAATTTCAGCTACATAGACATAAAAACCTATGTTAATTTACTTTCTGCAAATTTCCAAAAGGCTAAAGAAACCTGGGAAATGGACTTGAGTGAAAAGCTGGATTTGGTTGGTGACGTGAAGAATAAAGGGAATCAATATTTTAAGGTACAGTTTCTATGCTGGTCTTATATCTTATCAAAGGTTTTTTTTCTCTCGTCTTTATATCTTTATAAGTTGTTTTTATGTTCCTTTATTAGTCAGGGCGGTACTACCAGGCAGTCATCCAGTACCAGCGCATCATTTCCTGGCTGGAGATGGAGTGTGGTTCTGGAATTGAGCAACAGAACAGGATACAAGACTATATCGTGACGGCTCACCTCAACTTGGCATTGTGTTTCCTGCGGATAAAAGAGTTTTCACAAGTCGTAGACAACTGCAACAAGGTAAGCTGCATCACCCTGATGATGGTCCATGTCCTCCCTCAGTGTAGCTGCTGAAGGTTCTGCATATTTTTTTTTTGCTAATTTATACTGCGACTCTGTGTATGTTTGTATCAGGTAATTGAGCTTGATAAGAGCAACGAGAAGGCTCTGTATCGTCGGGGGGAAGCCCGGCTCCTCCGCAACGAGTTCAGCCTGGCCATGGCAGACTTTCAGCAAGTGCTGCAAGTCAACTCCTCAAATCGTGCAGCTCGTGCTCAGATTTCCATCTGCCAGAGCAAGATTAAGGAACATCATGAACAGGACAAGAAGACCTACGCCAACATGTTCCAGAAATTTGCTGAACGGGACGCCAAGGTCTGTAAAATCACCACTCTTGGCTAAATGTAGACCATGTTGTCAGCCTGGCTTGTTTTTGTGCTTTCCTCTTCCCCACTTTTTCCTTTCCTTTCTTTTTCTGTTCCTTTTTCTATTACTTTTCTCTTCTTTGAGAGATCACTATGTTTCCTAGAGTTTTATTTATGAACTAACAGTTTTAAGATATTTTACTATGGAAAAACAACATAAAAAAAACACAACATCACAAAAATGGCACCCATGGCATTTATTTGTATTTAAACGAGTAAACAATAGAACTAAGCTTCATAACCACTAAGAGATGGAGGTTTTTTATTTCAGCACGTAACCTACTGTAACGGAACAATCTTTTATTTTTCCAGCTCTGGAAAATACACAAGAGGCTTTTTAGGCATGTCCGACTTCTGTAACTCCTTTCAGAATATGTACATTTACCTTTCGTAGAACTAATGATCGGCCATTTTGGGAATTATGGTGAGAGTTGCCGATCCATCCCACCGGTTCAGTTAACATTCTGGCAGTAAATTGTGCTTCTGTATCATCCCAGTACTTCTGCAGTATTATACTGACCTCTAGTGTTTAGGTTGAGTTTCTCATCTATTGATGCTGAATCCATTTTCTGTTAAAAAACAATGTCAAGCGCATTTAAAGCAACAAAACATTATTAATTTAACCCAAGTCAAACTAGCCTTTATTTATTGAAATTAAAATAATGTTTACCTAATTTTTGGAGACAATTTTTTATAAAATAGACAAATTGCCAGCATGTTCATGATTTAATGGGTTTAATAGTATTTCAGTCGGTCCTTATGTAAGAAGTATGATGAGAAATACTTTATTTTAGACGGCAGTAGTCATTCTCACTTCATCTAAAACATTGTGTGTCCTGAACAGACGAGGAGGATGAAGAGGAGGCGGGATGAGAGCGAGAGGAGCGGCATGAACGGAGAAGTGGGCATTAAGCGTCGGCGGAGGAGTCAGGACTGCTTGTCGTAACAGTGACATATGAAAGGGAGAGGAGAAAGCCTCCCTTTGCTTTCCAGGTCCAGGGAGCAGAGGCAGGAATGAAGTTGAATAAAAAGCCTCTAATCCAAACTTCTTTATCCCAAAATCCAGCGTGACCATTCCTGCATATAAAGTAGAGCGTAAGCAGGGACGTTTGCAAGTCAAACAGCGTTTCCCCTGTCACATGGACCGTCGAACTGCCAGGACGTAGCTCCCAGTGGAGTTAGTACAACAGAATCATTGAGTTAAGATTTGGTGAACACTTCTTGGCCCCCTGTATTTTATTTTGAAAAACTATGGTTTGATTACTTCAAGAACACGAAGAAATCTTGTTTTCTTTGTCATTAGCCTACTGTGTAGAGTTGAGATGTGCCTCCACGGTGTGTTTCTGATTCCAAAACCACACTTGTTGGTTTTCAGACCTCTGACTTGTGTTTGGTATTAAGCCTGTTTTCGGGGCAGCTGCATGCTTGCATCACGAGGTGTTTGGGATTCAGACTTGAAACTTTGCTAATTTTTAAATGTGCAATATGTACTTTGGATAAGTCCTGTTAGCTCAGTGGTATGTTAAACAAAAACACAATCAATCCTACATTTCTGTTTTGCCCACAACGTGGAATTTGGTTCCCAATGAAGAGTCAGAGTGTAGGCACTTTCACAAGCCTGCTTTCATTTAGAGTTGGAAAATTGTTATAACCTACAAATGAAGGAGAAAAAATATTCTCCTGACATGAATGTTTAATGTTGTCATAAATCGCAGACTCAAACCATAAATTCTCACCAGACACCAGAAGCAGAGAGCAAAATAAAAAAAAAAAGAAGCACAAACTACACATTGTAAATTTTACTGCATTTGGTTAGTGCTAGTGACAGCTGAATTGGTATGACATTTATTTCTAACATTTGGCTGTTTCCTATAAAGCCGAATCACTACATGTTCCTCCAAACCCAAGCTGTGGTCTGGAGTTATTATTTCCACAAAACACAATTAAAATTTGGTGCTTGGTTTTGGGCAAAGATGAGGCATTGTTTTCCTAATATGGGCCAAACAATGGTCGTGCACTAAAATAATTTATTCCTGAATACCTGCATGCTGAAATCTTGTATTTTATCCATTAACCACATGAGGCAGTAAAAGTAGTTTATTTTACGAGGAGCCAGTCTTGTATTGTAGTTGATCAAGCAAGTAAACAGCAGATGATAGTCGTCTGTTGAGTGATGACAGGTGAATTCTGTGGACTGATGGCAGCTGCAAAAACTTTAATAAAATAAAAAAATACAAAAGAGAAAATATACATATATAAAAATGAATGTTTCCGCTCCTGAGCTTCAATAGAATTTAGTGACTGATGACTCAAACTTTCTTCTTCTGTTGCACTCGTCGTATGTTGGTCTATCAGCTAATTGCATAAAGAGCATGGCACAATCTCCGATGCACATAAAACCATCATTCAGCCGGTGAATACATGCAGCGTTGATTCTACTGATCAAAAAAAATTATGATCGAAACCGACCACAAAATGAATGCACCGCATTTCCGCCTTTGTATTTAACAGGGTAGATACAGAAGTGAGTGCAAGTAAGAGAGGGACACAAAAACTGCAATTTAGCTTTAAAGATAACCTGAACCAGTTTTCTTTCAGCTTTTAACAAACGTTATGAATTTTTCTGCTTTGGTAATGTGATCAGCTACATAACTTTACATTTGTGCAGTTATTTTTGCCTCAGTCCTGAAACAGGTGTTTCTTTATTTCACACTCAATCTACTCTTTTTTTTTTAAAAATTTTATTTTAAAGTGTGTGAATGTTAGTGTAGTGGACAATGATGCACTTTGGTAACTGTTAAACCAACACTGTTATCTTTTCATAAACTGTCTGGATGAAACCTAGACAATAATCTCGAGATGTTTTATAAACATATGGTTGGTTCAGAATGAAAACCTTAGCTGTCTTAAATATTTTGTGAAAAAAAAAATCAACAGTGTGTGTGTGTGTGTGTCGATATATATATTGTTGTATGTTAACAAGGTTTTTAAACAGCTTGTTGCTAAATGTTTTCAAGTACTGCTGGCTCTAAACATTCAAACATTTTGTACAGTGGAGATGAGCATGAAGTACTTTTTCTAGCCATTATAAATTGTATTTAAGAATATACAGACTATTTTACCCCACTGTTAACCACAACTAAAAGTAAATGATTGAGAGGCCTCCTACTGCTACATTAATCATTTTGATACCTTGGAAAAAAAGATTCCAGGAGTAATTTTGACAAAGAAGCAGGAGAAAAAGAAGCTGGGGGTTCAACTGCAGCATGGCCGATGTGAGATTGGTTTTATTACAAACTGAAATGTTATATCATAAAAAAGTGTTTACATGTATCCAGAAGATTATTCCCCTGTAAAGAAAAAAATGTGATCAATGTTTTAAACCGGCATTTATGCAAAAGAAATATTTTCAGAAAAAAAATGCATATGGTACCTTTGTTCATGTCTTCTTTATATATTTTTTTTTATTTTTTTGCACTTTAAAAGCATTAAATAAATCCAAGAGTTGCATTTAAAGAGCGATGTCATCTGCAGGTTACTATATTACCATGTAATTACATCTTTAAAGAGCACTTTTTAGCATCGGAATAGCTGTTCTCACGGAAATGTTTTTAGATAAAATCTAAATTATGTGCATGACGTTTATATGTATGAGTTGACATAAAACTGCTTGAATTGCTATTTTTCTATATTCTATAACTGAAAACCTTGATCCTAGTATGTTCCATGTAGAATATATTAGTTAGTTGTATAGACATAGTTCACGTATATTATAACCAGACATGTCTTTGAAGATCATAAGTGTGAATTAGAGCTGCAGATTTTTACCGACACTCAGGTTTAGTTACTGTAATTAACCTGAATTGTTCGCACAATCAGAGGATTTCATGAAAGATCAATGGGGCAGTGGTGTCGCAACAGGTTAAGCCCCTGGGCTACCGATCAGAAGGTCAGAGGATTGAACCCCCACTGTGGCCACTTTTGGGCCCTTGAGCAAGGCCCTTAACCCCTGACTGCTCCCCGGGCGCTGCACCGTGGCAGCCCATTGTTCCTAGTATGTATAGTTAAGGTTAACTTTGAATAGGATGGGTCAAATGCAGAGTAGGGGATCAATAAAGGTTAGATTAAAAAAGATGCAGTAACTGATTGTTTTAGCCACTAGGGGGCAGCGGAAACAAGTTGTGAGAATAAATACATCTAGACATCTTAGCAAACGGCTACGCCTGATAAATAAAATTCCAGTACTGTTGCTGTTTTATCTCTTTTTGGTCTTTACCATGTTCGAAAATAAATATTTGCTCCATTATGTCCACCAGTGGCAATTCTCTGATAGTATAAAAATATTGTTTATTGACACATATTCAATTTGGTTACCTTTTCTGTCATTAACTGATTTATTTAAAGTTGTAAGTTCAGATTTTGGTTATATAGCGTGGTCTTCAAGAGCCAATGGATTTTACTTATCAAATCTAGATTTTTCTGACCATCGTAAGGGCTGTTTGTACATGTCAGATTAAAAACCAAAGAATTAAAGTCATGTAATATGGTTGAAAGGTTCAGATCTGCTGCTAACCGGATGATTATTGTTAACTGCTGTTTCCAAGTTCAAGAATGACCTTTAAACCTCAGCGATTAGGCCGACTTGGACGAAATGCTCGAAGAAAAAAAGAAAAGAAAAGGAAATTTAAACATCCACATGCCATCCATGACAGCTGGTTAAACTCCATCTGCTGTTTTTCCAGCAATGTTAAAAGATACTTGTGTTGGTTCATTTAAGGACACAAAGGTTCTCACATTAGGACTCTCTTAATAGTAACAGTGAGCTACATGGCTCAGAAAAGAACTGGAATCCATGCAGTGTTAACAAAACAAATCAGCTCTGAATTTATTATTAACATTTTATTAACAATAACAAAGGCCAAAATTTGCTATCAAATGACAATAAACTACTAAGTGATTAGGTCATGTTTGTCAATGATTAATGCTGTATTACTGTGACCTTGTTGTAGCATCAGATATTAGGTTTTCTTATCATTCAAGTCAAAGTAGTTTTGTGACCAAATAACAATAGGAAACAATTTACTCGAGCATTTAACACCTGCCTTTCTCACTCATGGGCAATTGTTTAAAGAATGGCACATTGTTTAAGAAGATTGAAATCATGAGAATAATCCTACAATTCAGTCCATCACACAATTGCTTTTAATAAAACACTAACATACTGGCTGTTCTTGATGGATTTACTATTAATAACTGATTATATTCAATCTGACCATGTCAGTTTAGACATGAATTCTCACAATTTCTGAAAACAGACACATAAAAAAAAAAGAAGTAATTGATTGATCCTTAAAAATGTCATATTACAGCATTTGTATGTTATACATGAAGCTATTGACACAAATTTCATTGACATCCAAAATGATACACCTTGATAAAAGAGTATTCTGTATAAAAACTACAATTAAACACAATGAAAGAAGAAAGTATGGTAAAATTATCTCTATAGAAGCTATGTAACTGTCAAAAATATACTCTTTTTGATTCTGGCTGGTAGAGCCAACAGGTTTACCCAGTCACTGGAATAATCCTTTTCAATTCAACACCAAACACGACCTTGTAAATGCTGGATAGTGTCCTGCCTACATGATGAGTCCATACATAATTTTCACATATTTCTCAGTAATCTGCAGAGGTCAGAAACACTTCAGTGCTGGTGAAGCCTGCTGGCTCTGTTGGTTAAGGTGCTTGCAGTGTCCAGAGTTTGAATCAAACCTTTATTGCTCGACATCCTCCCTTCTGTCACTGCTCTTTTTAATTATAATTCACACTGTCAGTCGGTAACTGAATTTATTTCAGTCACAGAGACCTACTGTAAGTGTTCAACCTGTATGGCTTATTTGGCAAATGTTTTTTTTAATGTTACTTTACTCCAGACAGATACATAACCAGTGGCCTGTACCATACAATGAGATTAACAGTGAGATTAGTTGACAACCAACCAATCAGATCAGTGGAGAAACTGAGTGATCATTCGTACGGGATCTTGACAGGGACAAAAGTAATGAGTTTACAATAAGGCGACAAGTGTCTCCATTTCAGATCTCTTTTTAAAATGGTGCGTGTAACAGGCGGGGGAGAGTTTATGATGCTAAATGCATAAGGATGGTCGTATATGCATTTAATTGCACAATGTTCCTTTAGTTCCTGAAGGGATTTTTGACAGCGTCAATGCTTTTACATCTTATTCTATCACTGCAGCTCAGAACAACATGAGGTGAATTTGTGCAAGGAATAAACTACAACTAAATAACAGTATTAATTCATAATAAACATACTACTTAACATTTCGATAAGACACAACATATCAGTCATTAGCTACTTTTCTTCACCTTCTTCCCACTTTGGCAGCAGAAACAGATTTACATGATTTTGACCTATCATATATTCATAATAGTTTGTTCATCACCGGACAAAAAAATAAAAGATACTAAAAGCACATATAATAATTCACGTTTCATCTCATTTCATATCAAACACTCCACTGAGAGTTTTATAGTTAACAACGGAGCGTTTCTCACATGAATATGTGCTTACTGGCATTTGAGAGACGCAAAGTTAAGAGAGTGCTCATGAGCAGCTTTGTGACTCAAGATGACCAATGTTAGGGTCACATAAGCCAGGTAACTCAAGAAGAACCAGACTAAGTTTAGGTTACCCTATGATACAGGCCACTGGGTTCAAATGATACATAGCAAAAGAAACCATTCATCTTACCCACTCCTTTTCCTTAGCAGTTTAGAATTTAAAAAAAATAAAAATATAAAATGTCAGTTTGAATTTGAGTATCGGTACTCATTCTTAGGGCCATTAGGGCCATGAAGAGAGTTTAAGGTCCACTTAAGTCATTTATTAAGCAACAAAATCCAACTATTCTCAGTTTCCTGATTCCTAACTGTGAGGGATTCTGTTGTTCACTATTTCACATTATTGTAAATTCAATATCTTTGGGTTTTTGAAGATGTCATATTGGCCTCTTGGAAACTGTGATGTGATAAATTAAACAGTTAATGGATTAATCAAAAACAAAAAGACAACAAATCTATAATGAAAATTAGCTACTGCTCTACTGGCTAGTTTTCAGAGTCACAGTGACTGAATGTCACATGATGACAGCACCAAAACCTTTGTGCTTAGATTCTCTTTACCAAATCATGTCTGATGGGTTTCAAACTCTACAGTACTTAATGGAGCAGAAAATGTAATACATTTTCAAGTGTAGCGTTCTCAACCACAGGGGCTTTCAACTTATACTTGAGGATTAACCAGATTATTATCATTATTTCTGAATTTTTAACTTGAAGTTCCTTTCACTCTTGCATTTTTGTGAATTACTGGATAATCTTAAAAATTTTAGGCCTCCTACAAATTATTCAGAAGTCTTTGGTTGAACTGAATAAGACTGGCAGACATATCCAACCAGTGACAGGGGCCTCATAAATACATATATTTAAGGTGTCAAACACCAAAAAGATTAGGAAGCATTTCTTAAGAAGGACTTGGTTTAGGCCCACTGGACTGACGGTTAGCTTTATGCATCGGTGTCCAGTTTATGGGAATCTGCTCCAGTTTATCTCTTCTCACAAAGACACCATCTTGTCAAGAGATGAGGGCATGTCGAGCAGCTCAAGAGCTTTCTTCTCTGATTTGGTCAAAGGCAGGTCTTCGGCTGGAGTGCACAAGACAGAGATCCTCTACCAAAGAAGAATTTTGGTTTTAATAATAAAAAACATGAATAAAAACACAGTTTTGGGGGGATTCATGTTCATATACAAATAGGTTACCTCTCGCAGTGTACCCGGAGTGATACTCAGGTTATACACCATCCAGATGGGAACCATGAGTGTTGAGGAGAGTGTGAACCACCAGCCAAGAGCATAACCCCACCATGGATACATAATTGTGTTGTTGAACTTCAGAGGAGTGTATTTTACCAAGGAGAAAATAAATGTTCCCTGAAAACAATTATGGAAAAAATAATTATGGAGTCAAAATCTTGGGAATACAGTTTAGAAAATGTGACAAAGGTGCCTAAAAGTTACTTACAGTTCCATTTAAATAGTTTGATTTGAATACTGTATCTTTCACATGTTATTAAGATTTTTATGTGGTCTTGGTCCTGGGACATGTAGTTTTAGCTTCAATCTTTTAACATAAGTTCATGTTTGTGGCCATCAGGTGCATATTAAAGATATAATTTGTCAAGATTCATCATTTAAAATGTCAGCTGGACACTTCTTCTACCAACTCACAGAACTAATGTTAGCTTTGGTTAATGATTAACACCAGTTAATAACAGCTAATAAAATCTTCCACTAACAGTTGCCATTATAGGCAGCAAAACTGCCTTCTTCTGCCTCTTTAATGACTGATTGTTGCACTTGTGAAAGGTGTAAGTGCTGCTGTTATCATTGCAAGCTGCACACGTGTTGTACGAGAACAGAAAACATGACCTGCCAGGCAACATTAACTAAGGGTGTGGGCATAGCTAACTTTTAGTGAAACTCACCATGCAGACTACTGGAGTGACATATTTCAAACAGTACTTAATCAGGGGTAAAGGCTTGTATCCAATCATGTCCTCTATATTTTCATAAAACCGGTCTACACCTGTGAGTAGAGGGGAACACAGGGGTGAAAAAAAAAATTAAATTCAATGCAAAGAAGCAATGTACAGTAAATTTCTCTTGTTTATAAACTCACCATACACCCATCCAATACACACAGACTGCAGTGTGGCAAAGAGAAGTAAAGTCATCCCACTGCAGGCGTAGTAGTCAAACACCTGGAAGATGTACAGTCCACCCTGTGTGGGAGACAGCAGCTCAGTTAGTTATCTTATACTCTTCAGTCAGAAGGAAATGTGAACTATATGACCCTTTAATTTGATCTTACTTCTGTAACCATCACGAGGCCGATCAAAAAACTGACAACACTGATAGCAAGCAGCAGAAGTTTACGTCGATGGCCAACGTGGAAGAAGGCTGGATTAATGTCAGAAATTGCCGTCACAAGAGCTTCCAGACCCACAAACTGAAACATAGACCTCATAGTTACATTCTCAGTCAATGTGCTACAAACATTATAAATGTGGGGATTTAGTAATTACTCAGAGAGCACACACTGTGCAAAATCTTAAACTCGAATTATTTTTTAATGACGATGAAGATTGGTGTTAAAATACATATTAAAAAACAAGTAAAAGAACTATATGAGGATGCCTGAGCCAGATTTTTGTCATATTAGCAAGCAGGTGATGAAAATGTTAAAATGCCATTCTTTAAAAAATATCCTGGCCCCTTATCTTGAGATATATAGTATGATTAGTCATTCCTTGGCCAAATGCTGAACTTTCCACTGAAATCCAGTGGAATCTGTTGAGTAGTTACTAAAACATCTGGATACACATAGGCAGATAACAGAGCAAAAACAGCTCTCTGGACAGAGGTGATAAATGTGTTATTCTTTAAACTGTGATGTCTCCACAGACCTCAAATCAATGGTTAAGGTTGAAGAAACAAAACTTCTAAAACTTCAATAAGATGGTTGCATGAAACTGGAAAAACAGGCACAGGAAAAGATTTCATAATTTTATTTCATGATTGTTAAAAATATATTAGCTTATTTTAAAACTGTATTTAATAGAAAACCAAAACTACTTTTCTCATTCATCTTAACTGTAAAAAATAATCAGCCTACCTCACTGTCTAGTCCCAGTAGGATGATCATAATGAAAAAGAAGATCGCCCAGAGCTGAGGAACAGGCATCATGGCGACCGCTCGAGGATAAGCAATGAATGCCAAGCCAGGACCTGCATATATGAGAATAAGAAAACAGAGTGGATATCTCGTGATTTTTTTTGGCACCATTTGCTGTTCAAAAGGGCAACGCTAATGTATACAAAATATTCATGTTTAATTCATGTTCTTAAATATTTATTTACATTTACTTTTATGAACTCACCTGATTCTGCCACTTTTGATATGTCGGTGTTCTGCTCATATGCCATGAATCCAAGTGCAGAGAAAATGGCAAAGCCAGCAACAAAACTGGTTCCACTGTTCAGAAGGCACAAATACACACAATCCCTAAAAACAAACAAACGAAAAAACAAAATGATATACCATATCACATTATTTTGTATTAAATTAACTCAAATTTCACATTTGTCTTTCATTTCTGTGACATCAACCTGTTTTTAAAACTGTCATAAAACTAAGAAGGTGGGTTTTGACATGACTAATAATTCCTGTTTTAGAAGATACTACGTGTAAGTAAAAAAGACTTTCCTTTATATAAACTACTACTTATCATCATTATATTATTATTTGCATAAAATAGGCAGTGGACGGGCTCAGATGCTCTGAGAGCATCTCAAACTTGTGACTCTAAGTTATGTTGTGAGATGCAGTTTTGCATAAAATGTCTTAACAATTTTACTTGTTTCCATTAATTTGTATAATTCTGTGTTTAAAATCACTTTTTGAATCACATTTTGTGTTATTTATGTAAAAAAGCAAAATCTGTCAAAAGCAGATGTTTTATCAAACTTACTTGTAGCAGTTATTGTCGTACTTATTATAGCTGCCAAGTGCAGTTAGACACCCAATGCAAATAGCATAGGAATAAAATATTTGTGTGCCAGCATCCATCCACACCTGCAAGACAAATAACGATCATTTTTTGAGTCAGAGCATTTGCTAATGTTTTACGCTGCTGTGACATAAGCAAGCAATCGTCTGCAAATGCAGTTACATTAAAAATCACAACTCAGTTGAAAACCATGAATATGTAATGAGTCCTTTCAATCTCCTGAATGCTGATGTTCCCCTTAATTTTAGTTTGGGCTTGTTTGCTCCATCACTCCATTTAAGCTTCATTATTCTTGGATAAAATGTAATTATATGACAAAAGTCTGGATTAAGCTGCTCATGGCTTCATCAATACAAAACTCAATGGAAACGCTCAAAATTTGAAACAATGTTTGTCCAAAAATGCATTTGTAGTGTTTGTCTGGGGGTAAATGTATAACCATGTGTCATTTAAACAGAGAAGTAGTAAAATCTGTACATGCCTGGGGATCAGTGAGGCGGGATGGGTCTGGGTAGAGGTAAAACTTGATCCCATCTAAGGCCCCAGGCAACGTGAGTCCACGCACAAGCAACACCGCCAACATCAGATAAGGAAATGTAGCAGTAAAGTAAACCACCTGTGGAAGAGCTAAGAGTTAATTTGTGACAATACTGTGGACATTGGATGTTCTCCAGAACATATAGGCACATTTGAAACATGAATTGCAAATCTTCATTTACACTGTACAGAACCCCATGGCTCGCTACCCTGAAACCTAAAGGGGGAGGCGTTTTAATTACTATGAAAACAAAATGTATCTGTTGAGTTTTGTTCGGAGTTTAGTGCTATTGTGTTCATTGGCACAGCAGAGTTTTTAGCTTAATGCTACTGTTTGCATGGTAACATTCTTAAAATGGCTACATGCAAGTGTTTGGCAGTTAATATTCATCATATTGACTTAGCATGTTGGCATGCAAACTTTTACCAATTCACACTAAACACAGACTACAGCTGAATATGGAGGAAAAGTCAGAAGAGGATCATGAAACTGACGTACAATGTATAAAAGTGGAGTAATTCCTATGATCCCAGGGTCCTATCTATGCAATTAATGTGATAGGAGGTATTGTATGAACTTGTCAAGGGTGTTTCTGTTCCCTAGCACTGGTTACAGGTTTGGGCAGCTCCATCCTTCAACTAGCTCTACTAAAAGGAATGCAGTTGTTTTAATGTCTTCAATTAACGCCTGTGCTTTTCCTTCACAGACAAGCCAAAATGTCTTTAGACTTTAGCAGTGCTTCTTAACCTTATTAAAAATATTAGTATTAAAGTATTAATTACCTATTAATTATTACATGCATGTAATGGTTGAGTGGTGAGCAGGGGGCTTCTTGTTTGAAGATGTACGAAGCAGTTGGAAGCATTACATCTCTGTTCTGTTTGTTGAACAGGTGTTAAACTGCTTGAACGGTTTCCATTACTGCTAAATTTTATTGCCAGTATGGATAATAAAATTGGCGTTGCCTAGTAAAATACAACCACCTCTGTGCCATGCTCTCCTGTGTGTGTGTGTGTGTGTGTGTGTGTGTGTGTGTGTGTGTGTGTGTGTGTGTGTGTGTGTGTGTGTGTGCGCGCACTTGTATTACTCATGTTGTGGGTCCATAACCACACAGTCACATTCTGAGGACCAAAACCCCATTACACAAATCATCAGTTTTTAAAGTGAAGAATTAGTTTAAGGTCATTGTAAGTCTCCCACAAATGAATGTAACTCAGAATAATGTCCTCATAATAGATGGAGAGGTTTGTGTGTATGTGTGTGGGATTATTTAGTTGTCTTTGTGAGGACCACTCTTGACTCAGAGCCGCTGTTGTGAGGACATTTCTTTTTTGTGAGGACCTCCATCATAATCACAACTTTAAAAGGGCATTTGAAGTGGCAGACTTGGTTTAAGGGTTTAAGGTTAGAATTAGTTAGTTAAGGTTTGGGTAATGGTTAGGTAAGCTTTGGTAAACCGAGTGCAGAGACGAAGGAAAAAAAGAGAGGCAGAGTAGCAACAATCATTGCTCAAAACCAAGATTAAAAGGGTGTTAAAATTCTGCAGCATGCTCTGGATGGTTTATTTTACCCCCATGGTTGCAAACCCAAGGTTAAGACTAGAGGAAAATGTAAGGGAACTTCAAATTTCACTTTGTACAACTTTCTCAATATGTAAATTAAGTGTAGGGATGAGGTTAAGGACTTGTAATTTGGTACAATTCAAAGGTAGAACAGAATGTTTTCTACCAAAAATAATATTATTATATATATCTAATTCCCGTTTAAAAATTACTTAGTTTGTGTAAAACTTGAGAAAATGATTAAGCCCTTGTCCTACCTTCCCGGTAGACTTTACTCCTTTCCAGACACAAAAATAACAGATGATCCAGGACAGCAGAAGACACAGCGCCAACTCCCATCGTATGCTGCCTAACTCATGGATACTTCCTGTGATATTCAAAACTCTTCTCCTGTAAATCATAGTTGTATCAGTTATAATTCACATTTTTTTATGTCACATTCAGAGGTTCTCTACGTAAAATTTTGGTTTGGATTGATCCTTTTTACTCACTCCCAAAACTCTCTCACTGGTGATGTTGCATTTTCAGGTACAGTCATGTTGAAATAATCAGGCCTTCGATCAAACTCCACACAAGTATCTAAGAAAAACAGGATATTATGAACAAGTCAGCTGAGGAAATGTGCATACATCATCAACTCCTGCCAAACTATTGAATGAACTGCCTTTTCTTTTGATGCTGGCATGTAAACTGTGCTGTCACTTTATTTTTTACGGGCTGCTTAATTAATGACAGTAATAATTTAGTAACTGTTAGTAATTTTCTTTTGTATGATTGTAGAATCTTGTTCTAGATATTAAAGTTAACCTCAAAACCACTCAAAAACGTCAACTGGATGTTTGTAGTTCACTCTACAGAATGACACATGTAATGAGTTTAATGCTAGGAGGCCGTTTCCACCTGCTAAAGAGAGGATTTTTTTTTTAGTGATTGGCATTAATTACAATTGAAACTATTTATCTGTATTGTTGGAAAAACCATATTCTTGTGATTTATGTTTTTTTATGTTTTAAGATGTAAATGGAGGGACTATCTAAGTATGTTATGTAATGAAAAGTGTATTGTGTAACACCAAACCATGCAGAGCAAACCTGGAAACTCATCTCTAATTTAAAATAAATTCACTTCAGTAATTCATGATCATTTACAATAAACAACAAACAACCCTGGTAAAACAACAGGAAAATGTACAAATCATAGGAAATAATAAATAGGTCAGTTTAATACAATTTAGAATTGAATACCAACAACCTACCAAAAATACAGTAAATTTGTCAATTGCCTCACATAACTTTCTTCTTGTGTTAGCTTTCTTTTATCATCTCTTATGTTAACGTGTCGGTTTTGACCCGTGTCTTAAAACAGCTCTAGAATACACTAAAAACTATTTTCTATCATCCAATTTATCTCTCATCTCTTGGTTACCTTGTTAGGCTTCCTTATCCATGAAAATATTGGTTTTAATATTTTTGGTGTAAGCCTCTGGGCATTTTATTTGTCAGTATACCCCAATGCCCTCTGCAAGTCACCAACTCTATTGACATTACATGTCTGGAAATGCCCATCTTTGTTTGTTTTGTTTTTGTGACCTGATGATTTCAGTTTTGGCTCTAATTATGGCTTTATAATCTTATTTTTATAACTGGGTCAAAACCGACCCTAACAACACAAAGGTCATAATTTCAACCAGGGCCTTTTATAATTTATTGAAAAACATTTATTTTATTTTATTTTGTTGAAATAGAGGTTCCTGACAAAGTCAAAAAGCCTTGATGCAATAAACAAATTTTTGTGGTTGTTTTATGCATTTAAAACCTAAAAAGGGGTCGGTGCCGACCCGAACACAGGAGGAAGGTTAACCTGTACAACAGGCCAAGTGCCTGATGAAAAAATAATATAGGCCAAATAGTCATTTTTAATCAGACAGACTTTGTCCACAATAAAAAATGATTCTGTTACAATATCAAACAAAATATGTTTTTTTTAAAGATATATTTTTTTGGCTTTTTCACCTTTATTTGACACAACAGTGGATAGAGTTGGAAATGGGAGAGAGTGGGGAAGGACATGCAGTAAATGCCCAAGGTCAGACTCGAACCCTGGACAGCTGCTACATCTCTGCACGTGGGTCATGCGACATAACCATTAGGCTATCGGGGCGACACGAAATGTGTTATTTTTATAATAATAATTGATATAAAGACTGACAATTATATAGAGACCTGCAGCTCAGTGAAGGATAATGAATGTTGAGCCCCTTAAGACATAAATTGATTGCTTTCTAAAATAGCTGAGAATCTGACACACTAGTAAGTTGTAGAATATACAAGTAACATGTGACACAAGCAAATTAGCCAGTAATGTCATTATTTCCCCCAACTTTATCAAAATGCAATTAGTCATGATGGCACTTAAGATTCATAATATTCAAGCTCTTTGATGGTATTTACAGTTCTTCTACTGGATCCTACCTGTGTTCCAGCTGTTTCTGCAGCTCGCCCAGGGAAGTTCAGAAGTAAAAGAAGAGAAGAGATACAGGAATGCCCAGGCCAATATGATAATGTAATAGATGCTGGAGTATAAAACAACTACTTGACTGCCATAACCCATCCCTGAAACAAACATCAAACAAAAAGTCTTTAAATCCCATACAGAAATGGGATATCACATACATCACATCACAAATACACCACATACATAAACATTAATGCAACAAACTGTGTGCAGAAAGTTACTTTGATATCTTGTTGGTGAGCATTTTTGTGTTTGAATATCACAAATCACAAAATGTAGTTTAATTACATAAACCAACCAATTTAGAAGAGATTCAATAATTTAAGTTTGAAAAAGGCAAATATTACAGTAAATGTTTCAGTTGCTTATAGCCCAAGGTCCCCAAATAAACATTATTCAAATGTAATACAATAATATATTTTTTAAATGCCATCAAAACTTGATAATACTTTTTTTTTCTTTGACAATATAGAAACTGCCAGACAAATGAGGGATGCAGCCCAACAACTGACAGTTGTTAAAAAGTAAAAGCATTGTCGTCAAATATTTTTCCACTGACTCCACACTAAACACAAATCCTTGTAACTCATTCATTTGTCTCTATTTGGAAGTAGACGACAAGACAGAGACAGAGGAGACAAGAAATGAAGAGTGAATTATAGCATGCAACAAAGGTCCCCTGGCTGGGAGTTAAACCAGTGACAATATTTAAACAATGCTTTTCATGTCAAAGGAAGATCTCTGACACTTTGACATGCTTGGTTTATTTTTTCTCAGCTAAAGAATATCAGCAGCAGGCTTGTTATAAAAAAAAGAAACGAAAACAAATTAGTGTGGAATGCAAGCGTCAGACACGTATTCAGCTGAGATTCAGTTTAACAAGAATTTAATCTGTGCTAACGTCAGTGCTTATCATGACTCACATTTCTTGTAGGAATTTCTCTGTTTCTCTCTTTACTACAGGTAAACATTTTCAACACATGCCCTGGCAAGATTTGAAGCAAAAGGGTGAGAACTCAAAGGTCCACACAATTTTGCAGGAATTCAGCATCTGAAAGTTTATAAGATCCATCTGCTCGTAAATGATTTATGAAAAAATAGAATTCTGTGAGTAAACTATCAAATATAAATGTATATCACTTCTGCTCTTGTTACATTACAATATTACATACATATGCACAAGTAAAAATCGTCTGTAATGTCACAGCAATAGAAAAATGCATCAACTTTGCACGTTTTAATTCAAAAACGTGTAAAAATTAAAAATATAAAACATTCCTACAAGTTTACTTTATGACCTAAAGCCCCAACCTTGTCATACATAAAGTGTATTACTGATGACTGAGAAGCTAGGCCTGTTTAACTGCTTGATGGACTGTGAAATCTGTGAAATCTTTAATTTAACTGAAATATAACAACATCATATAAGTCAACTTCAGATTAGTAGCAAGTTTCAGTCAAACTTTGTTGGTAGTGTTGATTAATTTTTAGATCACATATCGTCCTATTAAGGACAGTGTCACATGGTCTGTTTTAAGAATTTCATTGTGTGCCACCTTTTATGATTGAATCCACGTCCACGTATATATTTTCATTTCACACTGATAGTAAATCTAGATATTTACCTTCAAATAGGGGGCAAATTTTCTTCCAGCAGGTAATACTTCCCTGTTTAGTGTACTGGCCAAGAGACGTCTCCAGCAGAAACAACGGGATGCCGCAGGTGAACAGGAAGAGTATATAAGGGATGAAGAAAACCCCTGAGGAAAGTCAGAAATTACACCACATAAGCTGGTTGTAGGTTGAACACTTAAATTAATCCAGACGCATCACCCAGATATACAAGCGCTTTACAAATTAAAGTTGATTGATTGATTGATTGATATAGGTTGGGCTTGTGAAAGTTTGCGAACATTGCATTTTATCTCTATATAATGTTAGAATGGTGCACTAAGAAAACTAAAACAAATATTGCTGGTTCATTTTCCAACATCAGTTCAGCAGATTGGGCACTTTTAAAATCTCATTGCATTGTTGCATTCACCTTGTAGTGTTTTTGTGGTTAGCAATGCATTTCTTTATGCATTTTATGCATAAGTGTTTCTTAATTTGTGCTTAGCAGCATTTTTTTCCCTTCTAAATCCTAAAAATTTAACTGTATTATTGCAAAAGCAATGTTTTTTCATGTGCCTCTGTTTGCTAGTGATGTAGCAAACATCATTGTATTTCAATCTGCTGAACTCTCTTGGCCACTGTGCAACAAGGCCAGGTTTTTTAATTTAATCTATGTAATACTGCACATTAGTGCATTGTGAATATGCAGAAGCATATTGCATAAGAATAAAAATATTTTGAAATCTTTTCTTATAATTATGAGATCCTAAATCATAATCACAATATTTTTAGCCTGGGTGTAGTTACTCCTAAACCAAGGAATAGATAAGTAAGCACTGTAGCCATGTAAGAAAAGGTAATATTTACACAGTAGTTCTGAATTGCTGATAATACATAGACAAACATTATTGTGAATTTAAAAAGTGCTCTTGCAACTTTTAATCTAAATTTCATGTTTATTTCTTATCGAGACAGAGTTCTTCTGCGCTTATGACAAAAGTAGTGTCTAATTTTTTAACAATGATGAACTCACCTCCTCCATTTTTGTAGCAAAGGTAAGGAAACCTCCACACATTTCCTAAGCCTATGATTTGTCCTGCAACAGCCAAGAGGAATTCAATTTTGCTGGACCACTGTCCTCTGGCTGGGGTGCTTGGTGCAGGGTGGTCTGTGCTCGTATTCAGCCTGAACTTGACCTCTGTACCATAGGGCTCATCCATTACGCTGTAATGAGAAGAGAGTAAAATTATTATAGTGGGTTTAATAACATTTCTGATCAGACAAGATCATTTGGGAGGCACCGACTGTGGTATTCATAGACCATCTGGCTATCGACAGCTATGTGTTATTTGTTAATTAATTATAATTATTTGTGGATTTTATTCTGCAAAATGAAAATACTTTCTTGTTACTCCTCAGTGCCATGTAAAAAACATACCAACATAATCCTAAACCACGGCAGGAATAATGAGATGATTATTTTATTGTACATTAATATCCATTATCCACACAATGCCAGCAGTCTTGCTGCGTCAGGTCAACAGAGGGTCGCTGCAGCTTGGCATGAGGGTGACTCTCTTTATCAATGTTGCTTTTGTGTTGCTGCCTTGGATTTGATGTGGGAGTGAAGCAAATAGACTGGAAAATATGTGTGCTACTACATTACGGTTAAAAAGCTTAAAATCCTGAGATGCTGAAAACAATTTCCCTAAATGATTTTAGTGATCATCAAGTGAGTTGACTGACAGGACAAGTATGAAAAACAGCACTAGATATGACTTATTCATACCAGACTCTGGCATTTAGGAACTAGAGCACAAAGCACTCAATATTTTTGAGGCTAATACCAATATTGATATTTATAATTTAAAAAAGTCTATAGATAATGACACATTTGCAGATAGTATATTTTTAAACCAAAAAACACACAACATATACAAGTAATGATATGGATTTCAAAGTCATGAGATTAAATTATACAATGGCAACACTGTTTCCAAATGCCAAAAATCAAGTCTGGATTCCTGCTCTGCCAGTTGTTGTTATCAGCTGCCATGTTCACTGGGATGATATATTAGCTGCAGTCAGCTAATAGTAACCTGGGGGAGTTTTTTGTGAAGCTCTGGAGAACACATCATTAAAGTCTGACATCAAATGAATGTACAGAATTGTCTCAATGGATCTACTCATGTAAATGATGTTCAACGTGTTCCTTTTGGATATACAGTAGCCTACATAACAAGTTTAGCATCACGTGGCCTCTAGAATAGGAAGGAATTACTTATAGGGGTTTGTCTGATGTGTTTACAAAATATGAACATATTTTAGTGTAAATGTTACAAATTCAAGGCAACAATGTGATCTGAATATATATTTCTATCATTATCTTGTTAAGTCTTAGTCAGTAATACACATGGTCAGTGGTTATTCCCTATGAGATTCCACTATTAGGATTTTATCACAGTAGCATGTCTATATTGTAAAATTGTGCGCTACAAGTAAGAAAAGCACATTTGCCCCACTCAAGGGTCTTACAAGCACGACTAGAAACGTGCAGTGTTTTGGAAATTTAAAGAGACTAAGGCTATTGTCAACAGTCAACAGTGGTCAGGGTGTAGGGAGGTTTTCACAACGGAAAATATATTTTTCTTGTTTGCTTAGGGAGTCTGCCACGAAGGGAAGTGTTGTTGGTCCACATGAGGAAGTGTCTTTGCTCCACAAATGTAAACTTCATTGCTATTTTGCAATGCAGTCTCATTCAAAAGTCCTCCTACACTCATAGATTTTCGCCATACAATTTTTCATGAGTACAAAGATGTTC
Organism: Chromis chromis; assembly: GCA_900302755.1. Classification (NCBI taxonomy): domain Eukaryota; kingdom Metazoa; phylum Chordata; class Actinopteri; family Pomacentridae; genus Chromis; species Chromis chromis. Next base: position 97,880 of record OMNN01096434.1, read on the forward strand.
AATTAATCACAAGTGTGTCTCACACTTGCTGGTGTATGTGGTTGTACTACACATTTTGCAAACCTTTTACAATTATTTTGACATATTTTTTATTTCTCATGATTTTAGTGGGAATGATCATTTTTGATTGTCTTTTCCACTGAAAACATGTATCAAAATGCTGATGTGGTCTGCACCATATAAGCAGGTGCCCTTATGTCTCAATGACATGATTTGAAGGCCGGTAAAGCTCAGTAGCACTAAAATGCTTCATTTATATTAGTATATTTTGAGACAGTATAGCTTGTATATTGCACTTGACCATATCGTGATTTATATTATATTCATGTTAAATGCACAGCCTTATCTGGAAGTTTACTTTTTGCTGTTCGCCTCTTTCTGTCAGTCCAGAAGTTTAGAGATTGAAATGTCTTTCTCAAAGACATGTCACTGGAATTTCAACCTGACTATGCCTGTCAAGATTGATGTTTACATATTAGACCCTTCTGTTTGTGTTTGCTAGAGAAATTCTTCTTGTTGGTGTTAGCTTCAAAAAGGCTGCACAGCTGCTGTAAAAATCAACAAAGGCAGAGCAAAGCTGTCATGTTTATCATGTGTTCAGTTTTATGTCTGATAAATTCTGTCACTGCTGCCCTGCAAGACAAAGTCTTTTGGGACAGAGCTGCTCAACACAGGAGGGATATATTCACTCACAGTCACAATTATTAATATTTGTACCAAAGGAATGACAGTTAACAGATTCATACAAACAGCAGTGACCTTGGACCTGGTAGGTTCAACATCTTAAGAACTCTACTGCAAAAAGAGACACAACTATATCTACAGACAGCCTGTAATCCAAATATTTTTCACATCTCAGACGCTGTTAAACTGTCTTCTGATTAATCTGATGTCAGTAGCACAAACATGATTAACTGCTTAGGCAGCATCTCACCCCAAGGCCCAACTGCAGAATGCCATAAAAAACAGTAACAAACAATTAAAACTGTGTCTTTAGAACACATTGTCCAGTCTTACACTGTGTATTGCTAAGTTTTTAACCAATGATTTGTAATATTTGTCAAAAGAATAACCATTTGTAATGGGTCAACAATATCAAAGCCATTCTGTAAAAGAAAAAAAGTTTAATGGTGTACAAATTGGGCAGGCAACGTATATTGTAATGATGGGGCATCATCTATGTTTAACAAAGAGCTGAGACAAACCCTAAATTATCATTATTTTGGAACCAAAAGAATAAATTCATCCTGAATATTCTCCTGCACGGCAACAAGACTTGTATTAGAATGCATCTGTCATTAACTATAGTGTCTAGGAAACCACAGGGTATGTGGGCAGCGAGGACAGCTGAATGAATCTCCTCAATCCAACCTTTTCAATAGGTTGTGCTTCTTATCATTAGGCAAAGTCTTAGTGTGAAGGCTAGACTGTCCTTCTTTACTGACACAGAAACTTTGTGAACTCCGTTTTGTTGTGTTGTCCAAATGCATAGTGGCAGTCATTGCACCCCACTCTATATGCCAGAGTTCAATCTAAGATCATGAGTCTGCAGATACACTAGAAGCTCTCAGGCTGCACTTAGGGCAAATCAGCTAACATGCTCACAGTTACAATGTTAACATGGGGATGTTTAACAGGTTTTACGGTTTATCATCACCACCTTAGTTTAGTGTGTTCTTGCTAATTAGCATTAAACAGAAATTGCAGTTGTGGCTGATTGGAAAGCCATTAGTTCTTTAGATTTTTGAACATGAATTTTTAAAGAAATTCTGACCTACCTGTAACCATACATTTTTGTATAAAATTTCAGATTAACCATACAGAAAACCCCAGTACCCGTCATGGACAACTGTTCTACTAGTCTCTGCAAGAAAATGTTTTGTCTGGCAGGAGCTTGTAGAACAGTTGCTGATATCTCAAATTAGCTTCATAGGTTGAAGATTGTGTAATGAAGCAAAAAGGTGCCTTGCCCTAGAATAACTGTACCTATTGGTTTTCTGTGCTGACGGACAATTAGTCATCAAAAACCCTTTAGGGACTTCTTGGAAAGTTACAAGGCAAAAGTGCACAAACAATATTGATGGGTGCTAAGAACAACTGCTGGCAACAACTTGTGGTGGTTTTTCAAAAATATCTCTGCTAATATTTCTTACTCTACAGTTGACTAAACTTTGAGAGACTTGGCAGTGGAAAGAATTGTTTTGGGTCACTTCTGCAGGGTATGTTCCTTTTTTTAACCCCAGCCCACTACCGGCAAGGAGGCGTGGGCTCAATGGAAAATATTTTCCTCTTTATGCTTTAGCAGTAGAAAATAGATGGATGAATGCTTTGATTATCTAACAATTTCACAACCCAACTAACTTACCAGCTTACTAACTTAACTTTGTTGTTCTGCTGTAAATTCACATAAATTGCTGTTTTTATTACATTTATTACATTACTTATCAAATTTTATAAGTTTATTACTATTTTGCAGTTTGCTCAAATATTTGCACAAGATGAATGTACTTGTTCTAAAATGTTAGCTTTCAGCAGCCATGATCACAGAACAGCCTGAGGTGTTACACTAAACAAGGGAAATAGCTGCTCTCACTGCAGCGTAGCCGGTAACCTTTGGCCTAGATAATACAGCAACAAGCGCCAAGCGTTAGAGCAGCAATAAAAGCCCATTTGTCTCTGAACTGCAAAGATACCACGTTTTCTGATAAGGAATTTCAAACCACAGAAAAGTCCACTCACAGTTTAGACAAAGAAATGTATGCAAGAGCAAGCAGAAAGTAAACGTCATATGACATTGAGGGAAAGGGAAGAGTACCTTAGAAAGATAGCCTCACGTCAATGGTCTGGTTTTCTGTGTTATGCTTCCATTCCAGGTCAATTCATCTAGTGCCTTTGGGGGAAAATACAAGCCTAGATCCCCCAGTCTCACCAGGACAAGTGCTATTCGCAGCTCTGACAATGAGTGAGTCCATGAGTGGAGTTTTGAGAGAGCTGTGTTTGAGCGGTCTGACAATGAGAGAGCGCAGAGAGGGGAGGGGTCGGAGTGTTTCTGAATGATCAACTTAAGGCGGAGACTGTTCCGCCGAGCCACATGGTCTCACAGTAAAGAGAGCAGGAGGGGATTTGCACATTAGCCAGCCTAGCTGTATGGCTCTGTAGGTGCCTATGTAGGTTGTTAATATAAACCACTCCAGAGTCCAGACTGAATGAATGCAACAGGCTTATCCTCTGACTTTTCCTCAGCGTCACTGTGAGGTTGACAAGAATGTTGCTGGACGAAAGTGTACCGGTATGTTGAGTTTGGAGATACACCAGCTACAGTGTCTATAAAAAGTATTCATCCTCACTTTGAAGTTTTCACTTTTTATTGCTTTTTAGCACTGAATCATGGTCAATGTAATTTGGCTTTTTGACAAGACTATACAACAAAGAAGACTCTTTCACGTCAAAATAAAAGAAGACTTTCACAAAGTAATGTCAATTAAATAAAAATATCAAATGTAAAATAAGTGATTGTAATTCTACGTATTCAACCCCTATTAAGTGATTCACTTAATTCACACAGTTGCAGCCAGTTGGTGCTAGAAGTCGCACAATTAATCAAATGGAGATCATGTGAGTACAGTGAATGTGTCTCAAGTGATTGTAGTATAAAGACACTTGTATCTATAAGGTCCAGTCACTGGTAAATCAGTACCCCTGGTTATAACTACACCATGAAGACAAAAGAACACTCCAAGCAACTCTGTGAAAAAGGTCATTGAAAAACATCAGTCTGGGGATAAGTCAAGAAATTTTCCAGTCTAAACTATCAGCTTTTTGAAAATGTAAAAAACTTTTCTCTTTTAGTCTTTTTTTGGTAGTCTTTTGCCATTGTAGCCACTGATTACAACAAGGGTGTTTTACTGTCATCTGCCCATTTGGATCCAAACCATGTCAGCATGGCATTTACACGGTCCTCTGATTTGGAATGATACATTCCAAATCAGAGGACCGTATTATGTATCACAATAACCACTATCTAATGGAATTCCTTGCTTTGAAGGTAGAACTTTTAAAGGACCATTTTATTACTGTAGTGGGCTGTTATAGACCCCCGTCTGCTAATAGTGAGGCTTTACCTTCACTAAGCAGACTCTTATCATCACTTGATTTTAAAGAGTTGTTTTTAGCAGGTGACTTTAACAGGGACTGGTTTTCTTCTATCTCTGACAATTTTAAATCCCTGTGTGATTCTTTTAATCTCATGCAACTGGTAAATGGCCCAGCACGACCTAATTTTAAGAACCCAGTGAAGTCAACTCTACTTGATCTAGTTTTAACAAATACACCCCATAAAATTTCACATATGGGTATTTTTGCCAATGATTTGACTGACCACTGTGCGGTAGCAGCAGTCAGTCAAGCAAAACTTCCTAAGGCAAGATCACTCATTGTACTTAAATGGGATTTTAAGCATTTTTATGATCAAGCCTTTCTCCATGACCTTTGGGAGGTCGATTGGAAGAAGATATCGCTTATCGCTGATGTTGAACTGGCCTGGGACTACTTTTATAATCTTTTAATGGAAGCAATTGATAAACATGCGCCATATCGAAAATTTAGAGTAAAGGGTAGAACAAACTCTTGGTTCTCCTCTGAATTATCTGCTCTAAAACGAGAGAGGGATGCAGCCTGGGCTTTGGCCAGAAAATCCTCATCTCAAGTTGACTGGCTGAGATTTAGGCAGCTTAAAAATTGTTTTACGTCTCAAGTCAAGAAGGCAAAATCAAATTACTACCTCTCTAAAACTATGAATAATCTAAAGGATCCCAAGAAATTCTAGAAAGTGATAAAATCTACTTATGGGGATGAAACTACAAATGATTTACCGACTTGTATTACGGATGGAAATCATACAGTAACTGACAAAGCAGCAATTCTTAATAGTTTTAACAAACACTTATTTGAGTCCTTTCATCCTCCTTCACATCAGTCGTGTGAACTGGATGTTCAGTTACCTTCACCTCCATCAACCCTGGAGACTCAGCCCTTTCATTTTATTCCCTTTAATGTGACTGAGGTCTGTAGAGCTCTGAAAAATATTGACACTAGCAAATCCGCTGGTCCAGATAAGCTTGACCCTGTCTTTCTTAAGGTTGCTGCTGATATTATTGCTGAACCACTCACTTATATTTTTAAATTGTCTCTTTCTAATAAAGAAATTCCTGAAGTCTGTAAATCTGCATTTGTTCTTCCTCTCCTTAAAGGAGGTGATCCTTCAAGTTTAAATAATTATAGGCCAATTTCTAAATTATGTGTTTTGGCTAATGTCCTGGAAAAGTTTGTCAGTAAGCAACTTAAAGACTTTTTACATTTAAATAACACCATGTTGTTTAAATGTTTGTTTTTCAAAATCTTTAGAAATGAAAGTTCAACAAAATATATAAAAGTATTCAAAAACAAATTTCGAAAAGTTAGAAAAAGGGTAAATAGTGGTCTGTTTCTCTGGACTGGGACACAGGACATCGCTGCCAACTACTGGCCAGTAGCTTGGGCATCAGATCCGGCTTAAATTATGAAGAAAAGGGACCTTTAGGATCAATGGCTACACTTAAAGGATTTGAGTTAGTCTACCAATTCAATTAGTTTCATCA
>OMNN01096435.1:2119-14922 GCA_900302755.1 Chromis chromis
GGGGGTGAAAGATGTGATCAGTCAGCACAGGTCAGATTAGACAAGCTCGAGGATTAGCAAGTGAAGACTTGATTGGACTTACGCTGGCTGCTGATCTGCCTCAGCTTTCTGCGGAAGAAAGAAAAAAATGGTGTCAGCAGAAAACTGGAGGGAATCTCTTGGTGTTTTTTTTTTTTCCTCCATGAACCTGACATTAAGGGAAGGGATGGGTGACATCACCGCTATCTTCAACGTCGTCATCATCAATGGGGGTGGATGGGCTTGGGAGGGCTTTAAGCATCATTGACCTTGTTTCACCACGCAGTTAGCTTAGTAGCTTAGCGGTCACGTCAGCGCAGAAGCGGAGGGGGGTTTATACGCAGAATTCGCAATCTGCCAAAATGAATCGGAAGCAAGTGCGTGATACAGCAGTGGATGTGGGCCAACTGTGGCTTAGGACACATACAAGGCCAATGCATGTTTTAGGCTATAAATTTAATGAGATATCAGTTTAAAGTGCTTTTGGGAAAGAAACCCGCAGCCGCTCACTCTGGCCTAGTCACTGTGGTTGCATGAATAGAGGGTGGGGACAAGGGAGAGGGGCGAGCACTGAGGTTAGTGCGACTCCCCAAAACTTAGCATAGAGCTGTATTTTTGCACAGATGAAAGATAAATGTACATGAGGGTTTCTGTGGGGGTTGGGACCCAAATTGGGTTGCGGCTGTTTCTGGTGGCTTGCCACATGACAAGGGTAATAGCATGTTTTCATGGGCCTGGGTGCCAGGGTGAGACTAAATATCTCATTTAGGTCACTTGCTATAAAAGTTTTAAAACCCCTGGTCTACATATACCCCAAACTGGTAACCTAACTTGCCATAAATGTAGGCTATGTTGTCCTGTATGTCAACACATCCAGTCTGAAGCTGGCAGGCCGCCACTAAATGTGCTAAATAAGCATTTAGCTGGTGCAGTGAAATCGTCACGTTGTGATGTGACGTTTCCAAATTCGATGCTCCTGCCCCATGCCCTCATGAGTCCAGCTTTGCTTTTTAATTTTAGCCACTCAGATGGATGCAGTTCCAGGTGGAAGCCATCATAGTGCTCCTGATTTTGACCCTTCTTCAAACAGTCTCATGAAAGCAGCAGAAAAATGCTTTGAAGTACTGTTCGCACAGGACTAATATTACCCCCGTGGACCTTAAGTTGTTTGTAATAGTTGGCATCACTGGTTATTTTAATCCTGCCATGTCTGTAATTTGTAAAGTTCCGGTACAAATTACCAGCCATACTGCACATAACACAGATACTAATCCTGTATGAGTCGAGCTTGAACTGGAATACATTTATGTGCCTGCTTTTATAGCTGTGTTTGAATTTTGCCATCCTGAAAGTTCAGTTTCATTTGATGTAAGCAACAGTTGAAAAGAATTTGAGGGTAAAAATGAAGTCTTGTACCATTCATGTACAAGCAGTTGCACTTTCCTGCCCTGTGCAAATGTGTTAAATGATATTCTTCTGTGGCAGTAATAAAGCTCCAGGTATGGACGAAGAAGGCTTTCAGGTTATTCCACAAGTAGCATTGCTAATGTTTTATGAAGAATGAACCGCTTATGCCTCAAACGAACACACAATGCAAAAGAAAACTGATGAGTGACCCCCCCTTTCTGTTTTGTGTCTTTGCCTCCTAAACAGACGGACAATCTCGAGATGACACCCTGCTGCGTGTTGCAGATCCGGCACAAACCAAGGTGCCCTTGAATGGAGAACACATCAGCAGTTGGAAGGCCTACGCCATGAAGCAGGCCAAGGACCGTAAAAAGCAGTTGGCTAGGCTGGGACCCACCAGCAACCTGGATTTCTCGCCACTCAGCCTTGATAAACTGGAGCCCGAATTCGTAAGTGATGTTGAAAAACGGACTCAGCTCTGGTGGTCATTTTTTTTGCTTGTTCGATCAATTTCGTATTTGGTCTGAATGACCAGACATTTGCTGAACTTTAATCGAATGCTTCAGGTTTTATGATTGTTGCACATTGGAAAGAAACAAGTTCTGACAAATCAGCCAAGATTCCCCACCATGTTCTCAAGTGACAACATGGTGGGAACAGAGTGACATGCCAAAATTATAACATCTGTATTCATTTGACATTTTATGGACTTTCTAGGAACCATCATTTTAAACTATGGTGCACAAATGCACTTTATTGAGTATGTCTGTGCTTGTGTGTGCAGGGCCCCTGTAGGAGAAGACTAGATAATCTCATTCAGAGCATGAAGGACACTTCTCGGGTCTTGGCTCTCTCCCTGTACATCCCCAACTGTGACAAGAAGGGCTTCTTCAAGCGCAAACAGGTACAGATGCATCGTTTTGTGACATTTACTGAACTGAACAACCTGCTTTGTAGATATAGCGTCATGAAACTTGTCAATAAAGCAAAAAATTCCGCAAGAATTGCATAAAAGCAAGCCTCTCATTCCATTTTAACCACTCTTTACTCACAGTGCAAGCCGTCTCGCGGTCGGAAAAGGGGGATCTGCTGGTGCGTCGACCGGTTCGGCGTCAAAATCCCCGGCATCAACTACGCCGGAGGAGACCTGCAGTGCAAAGACCTCGACAGCAGCAGCAACAGCAACGAATGAGAGTGAACTGCATTGAGCTTCTTAAAAACCTGCCAATCAAGCTAGCACACTTTATGACTGACAATCAGGAATTTGTTTTAGCACAAACGCTTTTATATATGGTCAGGTGTGATGGACTGTGTATTTTTATTTTATTTTATTTTTTAAGGGAAGCCAAACTGAAAAGTTTGCTTAAGTGAAAATCTGCACATGTAGGTCATTTATATATATATCTATATATATAAATTACGTGTTGTGTATTGAGTCTATTGCTAAATTTACTCCAGGAAATTCTGGGACAAAACATACTTTAAATGTGGCTAAATATCAATACTTTTCACATATTTGTGCTAGTGATGATACAGGTGGCCAAGTAGGGGACATCATTGAATACTGAGTCAGTTTTTACTGAACAGTGTCTCACTTACAGGTTACTTTTGAGGGGTTTTATTCCTCCTTGGCTGGTTCTTGTGTGGCATTAGTAATTTTACATGGTAGCAATTAACCAGGCAAAAGAGAGAGGTCAAATCAACTGTCATTACATTCATTAATCGGAGCCTACACTTATAGCAGAAGTTTGCATAGATTTTTTTTGCGGAGAGTTACATGAGAGGATCGATCTCGCTCTCATATCGGTTAAATATGAAACTAGAACCAGCTGGTTAGCTTCACTTAGACTGGAAACGAGCAAACAGCTAACTTGGGTCTGTCCAAATGTAACCAAATCTGCCCACCAGTAACTGCTGATCTCGCTCATTAACAAGCTACATGTTGTTCCTTTCATCTGTACAAAAGCAGATGTGCCAGACTATCATTTTCTGTAGTATCTGCCGGCTGCCCAGAGCCAATAAATGACAAATCGAAACTCAGATCTGAAGAAAATCCAGTGAAATTCATCTCAATCTGCTATAAATCGTCGCCCTCACAGTGCACTTAGCCGTAACTGTAGCTCATTATTTGCCCAACTCCTTGCAGAGCTTTGTACACTTCTGCTTGTCAAATGTGATGTTCACTGGTGAAGCAGGTTGTTTTTTTTGGCAATCAAGCCCTTTTTAAAGTGATATTAGGCTTCGGCACCTTAACCTGTGAGTCGTCTCATGGTTGCATTCATGCACGACCAGCAGATTTTGAAATTTCCTGTGCAATTCGGATGAAACCTTTCTCAGCTCGTTGTACTGTAATAGGTTTGACTGCTTTTGAAAAAGGCCTTTTCAAGTCCAGACAACTGTGTCCACTGTTTGTAAATGTATGTACAGAGAATGTGTGCATGCGCCTGAGTGTGTCTGTGCGTGTGTGTGTGTGTGTGTGTGTGTGTGTGTGCCATGCCCTTGTAGTTCTCAACTTTAAGAAAAAGAAAAAAACAAACTGGTTTGAATTCTCACTAGCCCAGCATACTCAAGCTACTGTCCGACAAAACGTGACTTTTTTTTTTCCCGTCGCAGCTCACAAACAAATCGTATGCAAAAGCCCCCCACGCTTGTTATTTTTCCATGTAAAGGGTCTCCGCCAACCACACAGGCAAATCTGTCGGCCGACGGCGACTTGCTCTCAGGGTTCATCGGCTCCTTTATCCTGCAGAGAGCAAGGTCGCTGAGTTTGTATGTAAATTCAAGTGCCTTCTGCCCCACGCTGGTTTGAATTTTGATTTGCATGTGGCTCCATTGTGTTGTTGAACGAGAGAGCACAAAAGAGGGACAACAATTTTAGGTGAGGATGTGGTTTTCAGCTTTGGTTTAGCTGCTGACAAAGGATCATCATGATCTTCCAGTCAAGTGCTGCTAAACGTGTGACGACAGAAGACGGCATTTTGTTGTGTAGTTCGAAACTTGCTTAAAATCCTGTTTGTTTTTTTGTTTGCTGTTATAATCTTGATGTTCAGTTAGTGACTTATATAACCTTCGACACTCCTAATGCCTCCTCACGTTACCTGCGATAACCAGAGAACGCTGACGCCGGCATATCAGCATGTTATTCCCACGTACACACCTCTCTCATGCTGTTGTTTTAAGCACACGACGCAGTGACACTTTGAACGCTTCCGAATCTCAACTTTAAAAACAAGATTAATGTGAACATTATGGTGAAATATTTATCAGGCGTGTAATTGATGTACTCGTCATTTGTAAAGGCAAAACAATATTTAAATAAAGTTCCTGTACTCACAAAAAAAAAAAGTGCCCGCCTGCACCTTTTTTCTGCACTGTTTCTTCTGGGCGACAACTTGTTGAGTCAGTTGTTGTGTGTTTGCTGCTATCTCTGTGACCCTGACTCATGTGATTCTTCATGCAGGTGGTTTTTCCATCGGTTGTGCCACACATAGAGGGCAGAGTGGGATTTGTGATAAATTATGGATGTCACAACTGTTGTCTTATTCAATCTTTATACCTGCATTAATCGATTTTTGCCTCTTTGGGGAGCTGCAAATGCAACACTGACTTATCTACTTATGTACTTGATATAGGAAGCATTAACATTTATAAGTTAAGTAATAAGATGACCACAATTAGACATTGGAAGGCTTCATTTTTGCCCACGTTGCCTCAGGCTTCTCACCTGCTCCCCATTATCCCATCAACACGCACTACTTAAAGCCAGGTTCTCCTGTCTGTTGTTACCAGATTGTTGCACCACTAAGGCCTCCTAGTTTGTTGCTCAATTCTATGTCTCTCTGCGGAAAATTGATATTTTGATTTGTGTTGTTAGAGTGTGCAGCATTATTACATTTGTTAACATGAAGTGATTTTACTGGCCAAAATACTGCCAGCGCTAACCTCACTACCACAACTTTTTACGTGTTTACAGTTTTGAAATTTTCAAACCCTGCACACTGTTCAACTTGCAAAAATACACATATTCATGATGTGTGATGGTCTACCACCAAAACATTGCAAATAAATTATTGTTTTTATTAGACAGACAGTGTGAGGGAGTCTTTAGGATACGCTCGACCTTCTTCTACTCACCTGTCTCCTTTGTCTTCCATGTTGACACATAAATGTACGGTTATTCTTCCACAATACACCGATCAGGCATAACATTCTGACCACCTGCCTAATATTGTGTTGGTCCCCCTTATGTGGTCCAAAATGCTCTGAACCATTGGGCATGGACAAGAGAACCTCTCAGGGTGTCCTATGGGGTCTGGCACCAGGATGTTGGCAGTGGATCCTTTGGGTACTCTGGCTTGTGCAGTGGGGCCTCTGTCAATCAAACTTGTTCCACTGCATCCTGGTGATGCTTGATCAGAATGGGGTCTAGGAAGTTTGGAGGTCAAATCAACATCTTGGGCCATTGTCACATTCCTGAAGATGTTCCTGATTGTTTGATGTTGTTGCAATGTGGTGGGGTGCATTTTCCTGCAGGGGTAGGCCAGTGGCATTAGGGATTTCCATTTGCAAGAGGGAGTGTTCTTGTTCTGGGACAATGTTTATTTGGGTGTCTAAGTCTCATCAACACAGATGGCAAAATCCAAGGTTTTCCAGCAGAACACCACATAATACCAATATGATCAATGCTATTCACTTCACCTGTCAGTGGTCATAATGTTGAGGCTGATCGGTGCATATGACTTCCTTCTTCCCTGATATTCTATTGTTGGTATCCTACTTGAAGTGGGAACAGTGATATTTGTCATACTTCAGATTGACTTCAAGGTTAGGGTTATATCGCTGCTTGTTGGTATGGCATGTTCTTGACAGAGGTTCATTAGTGTTTTTGATTTTCCATGTGGACGAAGATTTAATTTTATTGAGACCATAGGAGGAAAAACCACATTAATAAAAAAAAAAAAAACTGAATGTGCATGCAAATATACACTATATTGCCAAAGGATACCCCTCCAAATAATTGAATTCAGGTGTTCCAATCACTTCCACAGGTTTGCTGGCCACAGGTGTATAAAATCAAGCACCTAGGCATGCAGACTGCTTCTACAAATATTTGTGGAAGAATGGGTCGCTCTCAGGAACTCAGTGAATTCATGCGTTGTGGAAAGCCTTCCCAGAAGAGTTGAGGCTGTTATAGCTGCAAAGGGTGGGCCAACTCCATATTAAACCCTACGGATTAAGAATGGGATGTCATCAAAGCTCATGTGTGTGTAAAGGCAGACGTCCCAATACTTTTGGCAAAAAAGAGTACTAACTGTGAGTTGGGGTAATGATGGGCAGGTGTGCAGGGAGGAGCAAGGTCAGCTGACTGTACAAAGTGGAAAACTTGCTTGGAGAAAATACATTCATTTGATACACTGCAAGTCCGACTTGATCCCAACACGTTGTGACGTCATGATGACAAAAGCAGTGATAATATCATGCGGATCCAGGCAGCTGCAATTTCTAGAGCAACAATGACATTTCTTGAAAACTTTCGATTTTAGCTCAGTTGCAGAGATTTCACTAGATTACTGTTGGATCTTATTGTGAACAGAATTGTATAGTTGGTGACGTTGATCAGTCAGACATTCATACAATATACGGTATAGTTCTACTGCATATTTATTTAAGTATTTAGCAACACCAAAACTTCAGTTAAGGGATGTGAGGAATCTTAAAATCTGTACAGATGTTTCAGTCCTGACAGTCTAAATATCTGACATATAAATAATAAAAGCTATTTTCTTGTATTTCTTTCCTTTATATTTGATTCTTTAATAATGTTTCACTATATTTATGTAGTTTGAGAGGCACAGGTATGTTCAGCTGATTTATGTATGACAGTAAACTGATACAGTGCTGATTTATAGTGCATGAGTGTACTTGTATATGTGTGGATTCACATATCTGGCCTCCCTGCTTGCCTGCTCAGCATGCCAACTCTTCCTGCATTCCAGTGAACATTTCATCTAGTGTGCATCGGGTGCAGATTGTCTCTTTATGCAACAAGTAAAAACTGATGCTGCATGTTCATAAATCTCCGCCACTGTCCACACCAGAAAGCTACAACATGAATTCATTTGCAACGATTTTCAGATCCTGCAGGTGTGTTCAAATGAAAACACATGCACAAGTTGAACGTATTATCATTTTAATGCCATTATCTGTTTATCAGTTAATTAAGGTCACGTCCTCCTGCCGAACATTTAATGCACGCTACTGTCAACATGTAATACATTTCACCTTCAATGCTGTGTATTAAAAGCCAGGAGTACTCAAAGCCTAGAGTATAGCATGAGGCATAACAGTAGTCTGGAAGCTAGAGCATGAAAACACACCGAAAAACATCCAACACATTGAAGGCTTTTCATTTTTTTTCCCAACACATACAGTACAAAACACTGACAACAAAGCAATCTGAGCAAAGTCACAATTAGTAAAGCATAGTTACTGACACTCCAGCTGGCAGCTACTGAATATCTACGCGGAAAAGGAGTCTTATCTTTACTGCTCCGTCTACAAATTAATCTGCAGTTACATCTTATGTAGCAAGCTGGATTCTATCATTAATCCTATTTTTTTTTTTTTTTTGGTGGTTAAGATTTCAAATGTCAGTGTCATCATGAGCTAGAGACACATACACCCAGAAAGATAATATATAGCTTACTCAGATGTTCTTTGTTCACAAGTACTTTACAGGTTTTTTTTGTTTGTTTTTTAACGCTTCATGCCACACTAGATCTGCGCCATGTCGGGGAGCTCCAGCTCCAGCTCTCTGAGGTACTGGCTGCAGTTGGGGTCGCCCCTCACAGTCGGGGCTGATGGGATAGGTCGGCCGGAGTGGGGGTCGACGCACCAGCACTCCCCCCTCTGACCGTGGAGAGACATCTTGCACTGCAACACAGAAGTTCTGTTGTGGCTTTTTCTGCACATTTCAGGTCATTAGAAATAGCACGACTTCAAATATGCATGTGCGTTTTGTGTATGTAGGCTAATATATGTACATGTGGGGCTGGATGTGAGGTCCGATGTCTTTTTATAAGTACAAGTGGTTCAATAAATATAGAACTGAGGTGGCTTGAAAGTTTTCAGCACAAATGATTAATACACAAATGATTTTTCTTCTTTTATCAAGAACATTATGGTCTTTTAAGAGGTCTGTTTCCTCTCTAAGCTCTTTATACCTGGTTATTATCAGGCAGCTATTTCCTACCCTCCTCCCCAGAATGCCTGGAGTCACCTGTTTGAGGTTATACTGCCCCCTCTTGTCGCAGTTGGGGATATGCAGGGCGTACAGATCTTCCAGGGGACCTCGGTTATCTCTGAAGGGCATCTTGGATATCCGCTCCAGGACCTGGTCGAGCTCCTGCTGACACTGAGTCTTGAAAAAAAACAAGCAAAAACAACAACAGCAGTAATGTTCACAGGCCCCTATAGTAGCATTCGGGTGTGTTGGAGCCACCAGGGTTTCGATGCCAGATGGATAAAACGTTGCTGGCCTCCAGCAAGAAATGTTTAGTACAAATTGTTCTGATTTTTTTCCCAGTGTTTAAAAAAAAATCAGAAATCTGATCTTTTATGCAGCTTTCTTCTTTTTATATTAGAAAAAAATGTTCAAGAGTTCAAAATCCATCCACACAACAGACACACAGAAAACTATTCCAGGACACATCAACACCAAGTTGTGTTTGCATAGCAATCAGCACATTTTTGACTCACTATAAAATCTCACATAAAATACACACACACACAGTTCCACACACAATAAAGCTAAAGGGCTTTCTGTTATGAGCAAATAAATCATGATTCTTTCCAGTAATGAATAATAACTCACCAGTGACCTCAGGTTTACCTCACAGTCCAGCAGAGCCAAACATCTTGTTGAGACAGTTATAAAGTTTCTGGTAGAGCAATAACCTTTAAATGATTTTTATGGCTGATGGAAAATACCACAATGGTTAGAAATGGTTGGTGCTCACCCGTGACTCCCAGCTCTGGGATACAGAGTGGGTCAGGTGGATTTCAAGTCGGTAAATATCTGTCTTTAGATTAAAGCACAGCGGCTGGTGAATGGCAGGAAAATTTAGAGGATAAAAGCCTTTTCTTCATGCCACGGCTGCTTCAACTCCTTAAGGAAATACAGTCTGTATTTCCGTCTCAAAATGGCACTAACAACACACTTTTTGGTGCAAAAATCTGCAGCCTCTGCACCAGAGGGAGGCGGCACTGCGCTTGTTTTTACACTCCTCCATAGTCTTATCGTCTGTTTCTCCACACTGAGCAGAAAACCCACTTCATTTACACATTCTTGTCACCAATATTACGCTCTATCAACTCTCCTAATAAAAGGAACACACCTCGGGTCACCACATGGTCACTGTCCATCTCTCTTTTGGGGTGCAAGATATTCAGATGTGATGTTCCCATATTGGGGATTAGCATCCGTGTAGATTCTGGCCTTATGCAACATGTTGAATACTGTTTTTAGTTATGGTTTGTTGTAAGGTCATAAAACTTCTAAAGGCAATCAAATTTAAAATTTGATAGGTCAAGGAAGAATGTTGCTGTATGTATAATGATTTTTGCCTGTACAAATTCAAATAAAAAAGTGTGCTGGTAGCCTACTGACAGCTGTAGTTGTGGTAACCGGTTGCCATTTTACCAAAAAATACCAATTATTTAAATACTAACAAATTAGCAATGATTTACAAAATTGAACTGAGAGGTTGCTGCAGTGCCCCCGGGTGTTCTTTTACACCACTCGTCGATATATTGTGTATATATTAGAATAAAAAAATACAGAGAAACCAGCAGTCACACATGAAGGAAACACTAAGCACTAAAATTTGAATATACATTTGTGATTATAGCACTCGAGGCCATCTCAATAATGAGGCACTTCAATTAAGAAAACACTCATCTCAAGCATTAGTGACTTCTTTTGAATTCATTTGAATGACTTTTCCTGACATTTCAAGAGCAACTTTTGCTTTTTTTGAGTTTTCCTACCTGTTTAGGCCGAGTAGGTTTCACCTCCTCCACTTTGTTCGTCTTCATCTTGGTCTTCATCTCCTGTCTGTGCTGGCGTACGGCGCTCTCTTTGGGTCCCAGCCAGGTTGTCTCTTTACTGGGCTTCCGAATAGCCGTGATCTCACTCACACCCTGCTCGGGCTGGAGCTCCACAGCCTCACCTGTAGAGGAAGACGCAAGACGTGAAAGCATTACAATAATACATCTGAGCTTTTTTATTTCCTCATAGTTAATTTTTTAAAAAGACATGTATTTTTCAGATTTCAGATTTTCTATCTGTAATGTATTACAAAACAAAACAAAACAAATTGACCAGGAATGGATTCTTGAGTCTTGCTCTAGCACTGACATATTTAACTTGTACCTCTTCAGGATGGCCTCTAGCTCCCCTCCCAGTTGTCATTTTGTGAATGAGCTGGGCTTTTTAGAAGCTGGAAGTGGGGTGAAATACACTCCATATCACGCCATCACTTTTCAGAGTGACAACGTTAGTGGTCTGGTCTGCTAAAAAGGTTTTTGGAAATGGATAGATGGACTTCTACCAGCTGTAGGGGTGAAGCTAACCCTGCGGTCTAAATGACAACTTACTGCTCCTTTCTGATGGGAAAACAAAGATGGTTCAAGCCTCCAGAAACAGACTAATTTTCCCTTCTGTCATTGCTAAATGTTCGATACCTCTAGGAATCGAATTACATTCATGAATGTGCACTGTTTTAGTGTCTTTGAGAAAGTAATTATCCTGCCATTTAAGTGTTATTGAATCTATTTTTTTGGCTTTGTGTGTTTTATGTATCCAATTACTCTAATTTTTTTCTGGGGAAAAGAGGGTTGAGAGAAAGAGAAAAGGGAGAGGAATAAACTGCAAAACTTTTTGTATTTTGCTGCTGAACCTCCCACTGTGTTTGGTGATTGGTTCTAATTAAAATGAGGAAGGTAGTCAGCTCACTGAGCTCACCTGGGGCCTCTCGGTTATAAAACTGAGCTAGGAGCTCAACTCTTTTCTCATCTGGCAGTCACTCTGCATTTTGGCACAACTCAAAGCATATTTCACACATCTGTGAATATTACTGGCTTTGCTAATTTTAACTCCCTATTGTTTATTTTATTATGTCCTGGTTGTCGCATTTGACATTTTCACTAAAGACAATGCTGTGGGGGGGAAAACAGCTACAAAGTGTCCAAACCACAGCAAAAAATGCTCTGAAATGTATCAGCACAATCAGTGAGTCACCAGAATCCTTTCCTTTCTCATATAGTGAGGGAACCACATGCAGCTCCGTTAACAAGCTTGTGGGCTGAGAAATGTTGGCCACTGCTGAACTTGAGTCACAGTCAGGTTTCCATGGTGGCTTTTTCCCTAACAATGTGATTCAATTTCATGAGCAGATGTTAAAAGTGTTGATTAATGAACACAAAAGTTGATCATACATTTAAAGTTTTCCACTTTGCTGCAAGTTTTACTTGATGATTTTGACCTAAGTTAGAAGTCGTCACAGTTTGATGTAATTGGTAATAATGGAAGCATTGACCAGGCATATCTGTATCACTATTTCACAAAAATACACTATATTGCCAAATGTATTGGGACACCCCTCCAAATAATTGAATTCATGTGTTCCAATCACTTCCATGGCCACAGGTGTATAAAATCAAGCCCCTAGGCATGCAGACTGCTTCTACAAACATTTGTGAAAGAATGGGTCGCTCTGAGGAGCTCAGTGGATTTAAGCGTGGTACCGCGATAGGTTGCCACCTGTGCAATAAGTCCATTCTGGAAATTTCCTCAATACTAAATATTCCAGGGTCAACTGTTTGTGGTATTATAACAAAGTGGAAACAATTGGGAACAACAGCAACTCAGCCTCAAAGTGGTAGGCCACGTAAAATCACAGACCGGGGTCAGCGGATGCTGAGGAGCACAGTGCACAAAAATCACCAACTTTCTGCAGAGTCAAAAGCTACAGACCTCCAAACTTGGTGTGGCCTTCAGAATAGCTCAAGAACAGTGGTAGAGAGCTTCATGGAATGGGTTTCCATGGCCGAGCAGCTGCATCCAAGCCTGACATCACCAAATGCAATGCAAAGCGTTGGATGCAGTGGTGTAAAGCACGCCGCCACTGGACTCTAGAGCAGTGGAGACGTGTTCTCTGGAGTTTGGCCGCTATCCTCTACAAAGTAGTCTCTTTATGCCATGACACACTGCTCCCAGTGCTCCTGCCACATCTGGAATGCTCTCTGAAAGTGCATTTCAGACCATGTGCAGGTCCGCATTTGCGATTTCACCATGGACCACAAACTTGCAAAGAGAC
>OMNN01096436.1:10393-21091 GCA_900302755.1 Chromis chromis
CACGCACCGAAAAACAGGGGTCCAATTAAAAAGCTAACAGACCTTTGTAATGATTTGAAAGAGATGTCAGTGTTCCTAAAGGAGCATACTGGGTTTATACTAATAGGCTGATCTCCTTTCTGCTGACCTTTAGTGGTTTAACTTCTTACCTTGCTACAGTGATGTAGACGTGTACTCAGGGCAAGGTTACCACTGCTGGGTGTGGTCAGAGGTGAAACGGACTCAAACCTGCAACCAGAGCAGACAGTAACAGGCATTTGGTTATTCTTCAACTTCAAATCATACATTTTGCTCAGTGCATGCTTCAAAGATTCCCAGCAGCCATTGTTCCCATTCATTGCTGTGCAGTATGAAAATCAGTTAGCAGAGTTTTTAAACTTCCTTGGGCTGTGAAATCCATCACAGTCATATGATGGAGCAGCGTCACAGTCATGTGATGGATTATATAGCCAACATCAAGTGTGAAGAAAGTACATTGCTCAACCTCAAAACAATAATGTAACTTATCTAGAACATAAAACCAAAAGTTAAGGTGGTATTTTTCTGTTCTCTTAGTTGCCTAGAAACATAATGTCTAATACAATGTAAAAACAGGCATTTGCTTATGGAAATTGGTTTGGATGTAGTTTTGGTCCATTACTTCAGTCACTTCAGTCAAAGTAGTCCTCAGTGGTATAAAGTTTTCTACTCTGATGATTGAAGTGGCCACAATCAGAGCACATAGACTAGTTGAATAACATAATAAAAAATAAAATACTCCAGACCTCACTTTTGCTTTTCCAGTGCAGTGTGGGAGCTCACTCTCAGTCTGTTTTATAAGCGCAGGGAGGGAAAATAGTTTCAAAGGGAGGAACGTACGTGCACTAACACACACTGCTAGACTCACTGCCAAAACATAGAACATGATAGTAACACACACACAGAGGGAGTGTGACGCTATTCTCTGCCAAGGAGGTCATTTCTCCACTGTATCTCCACATAGCAGATAGTTGTTTGCTGTTGTATTAATGTAATATTTATGTTCAAAAACTTGCATTCTGCACATTTAACTTTCAAATGTGAATTCAGAGTTTAGAGCCAGAGGCTTTGCTCACAGTAAACCTTTTGGGAGTCATAAGAGCTGGGTACTCATGATGTACAGCCAACTGAACCAAGGTGACTCCACTGAATTTCTTCTCTAAACATGTTTTAGAAAATGCTGTCTTGAAAGATGGTAATTAGTTCTTTGCAAACAGGGCTTTAGGGCATGAATACTTCACAAACAGATACAGACATATTTACATGCACTCTCACACACAGAGAGGCATTTCCGCAGCGTTTGTGGTCTTTCAGCAAACGATAAACTCGATAGCGAATTGAGCTTATCTGTCAATCACAGGTGTGGTTCATTTTTTACACAGCATACTTGACATATGAAGTTATTCATCGTGGAAATTTAATCATTGGCTGTAATTAAAAGTGAGTCATTTTAATGCTGTCGTTGTTGTGGGTTGAGGTCCCTCGGCTGTCAGTCTCTGCAGGCTTGGCTGGATGTTGAATGAAAACAGACGCTGTGCTGGGATTTCTCCACTGATTCATACACTCCTCAGTCACAGCTGGTTTGCAGATTCAACCTTTACCTGGATATTTATTCTACATTATTGCAAAACAAACACATAGTGCAAACAAAATGCAAAATATGAGCTTACAGAGCAGGAAAAAATCAAGATAAAAGTTTACCTTTTGTCATTTGGTTTGTTGTTTTAGTATTACTTGATACTTCAGTACTTTACTAATAACTTCCCAGAATGTGCATCAGTTTGGGACATACTGAGGTTTATGGGGGCAGAAGTTTGTCATGATTTAACCTGGTGTTTTCTGTCTTCGTCTCTGATCCAGACTGCGAGCCAGAGGAAGTGTCTGACTGGTCCTTCGATGATAACTGTCTCTTCTGCTGCTTAAGACGTGAGAAAGTCAAGGTAGGAGGCCCTGCAACATTTTGTGAGACATAACTTTGCCAGTGTGATTATTTTGTACAAGTCAGAAACTATTGGATGTCATCACTTTTGACTCAGGTACAGAAAAGTCCTGGTTCAGGGTTCACTGGAGCTTATTTATGTGGAGTTTGCAAAATTGCATCTACAACTACGTTTTTGTTTCCCCAAATGTGTTTTGAAAGGTGCCAACATTAAATGTATTATTATTATTAGTAAAAATTTGATAAAGTTGGATGGTTTAAACATTAAGATAGAACTAGCAGGTAAGTAGCTACCTTAAAGTGGCAACAGACAACTTTTTTGAGTCGAAGTAATGCCAACTGAATGTCGGGTTTGAACGCTCATCTCTTCAAGTCTCTCCGTTTATTGAATGCCTGTTTACCTCGGTTTCTGTCACTGCTTCTTTGCCATCTCTGCCTCCACAGCCTCCACCACTCTCCTTTTCTTTCTCCAAGTGGAGTCTCCACAGTTACTCTGTTCCTTTATAACTATAAATCAAGCCTTTCATACCCAGTGGCACAGAATTGCATCGTGAAAGTGAGGCTGACAGAAGCCATCAAAACAACCAACTGTGTCCATATTATATTATTCCATAGCCATGACATAGTGCAATCAACATTTACTTCAAAAATATAACTTGAAGCAAAAATATTTGTCTATTCCCACTGAAAAGACTGGGCAGCATTAACAGCTTGCACTGTGTGTGAACAGGCACCCAAACCATGGGCTAGTAGTTTCTATGTGCTTCCGGTATGCTAAGCTAGGCTAAGCCAATTCAAACAGTTAGCTGTCCATTTTCTCATCTAACTCTCATAAAGCAAAAAAAACAAAACAAAACACATTTATCACAATGTCAAGTTTTTCAAATACTGACCATGAGAAGTTTTTATCTTTAAACCACTCAGATGTACAGTTTAAATAAGAACCCTGCAGCATTTTCATCAAGGTTTACAATAAAAAAAGACCTTGAATAAAGTAAAAAGAAGAACATGTACTATGTGCAAAGCCTAAAGCCTTAAAATGTCCAGTGCTTTCACTACCATTGCTCTGTATGCCTTTTAGATTAAAGGAGGGAGAGACAAGAAGGTTTCACTCTGTTTCACCAATTTTGAAAAACGTAGCAAAAGAAAATGCGACTCAGTGTGTATTTCCATTAGATCCTTTAATGTGTGTATTGTGAAAAACGGATGAATGCTGCTTTCTGCCTGATACAGGACACATTACTTTTGTGAATCAGCTCCTTTTATGTGTCCACATGCTCGGTGTTTTTGTCTGCGGCCATTTTTGAGCTTTCTGTTGAAAGCGCCACATCGTAGCCTCTCCTCCTCCTGCTGCACTGCGTGTTATTTGTGTTGTAAAACCATCATGGTCTTGACCCCAATTTAGCTTATGAAAGGAACGTGACATAAGGATTTGGAGGTGAGTCTGTGTATGTGAGTGAGTGTGTGCGTATGTATGTGGCAAGAGGAGGAGGAGGATGGTGACATGGGTGTAAATTAGTGAGACTCCCACAGCAGCAGAGTGGCCGGTGCCTCCTCAGAGGGTCTCATCGGCTAACAGGCATTCAGAGCAGAATAATAATGTGTTCATCTGATTACTTTTTAAAAACACATTTAAAGATGGATGACAAAGGAAAAACCAACACAACGTATCTTAATAAGGTGTTCGGCCACCACAGGCTGCCAGAACAGCTTCAAAAATGCTTCAGCTTGTAAAATGTAAAATGTAAAATGTAAAACACATGCCAGGCCTGTTGGTGGCGCTGTGACGGCGTAACGGAAACTGGCGGCGGGACTTTAGGCATGCACAGAAATCTGATACGATGTAAACATAGAACATGAAGTGGCGTATTGTGCTTTCCATATTTGTTTGGTGAACACGGTGATAATGCAGAAGAAGTATACTTTGCTGTTATAGCGATAACAGGGTGAATAGCTTCAGCAGTACACACCAACACTGTACGGCGCCATAGTTGTAGTCCTTTTCTGAGTTTGGCGCATTTATCGAGAGGTAGAGCTATGACGCAAGAGTTTCAGAAACTATGTGTTTACAACGTCCACACGGAGCGGCAGAAGCACCGGTTTCAGGTCTTTCCACTCTGGGACCTGGTTTCAGAAATGATTGTTTTCAGACCCCAAAACGCCGGCTTCGTGTGGATGAGGCACCGGTTTGACAAACTATTTGTGCGTTTACACCTGGCTTCGTTTCCGTGTGGACAGGGCCTAAGTCTCTGGACTCTACTAATGGGATGAACACCATTCTTTTGAAAAACATTCCCTCAGTTGGTGTTTAGATGATGATGGAGAGCACTGTCTAACGCGTCAGTCCAAAATCAACAAGACATGTTTAGCTGGGTTGAGTACTGGTGACTGTAAAGGCCACAGTATATGATTCATTTACTTGGGACTCTTTGTTCCCTATGGACAAAGGCCTTATCACCCTAGAAGAGACCGCTTCTATCAGGATAGAAATATTTCATCATAGGATAAAAGGGATCACACAGAACCACTTTGTATTGATCTGCAGTGACTCTTCCCTCTAAGTAAACAAGTAAACCATGAAGCCCCCAAAGCATAACAGAGCCACTGGATCCCCTCACTGTTCAAGGGTTCAGGCCTCCTCAGGCCTTCTGTTAACATGCAGCACACATTAACTTGAGAATGAAAGATAACTCATCCAACCAGGTCTCTTTTTTCAACACCTCTGCAGACCAGCGCCTATGGTTTTTGCACCACTGAACTCCCTTACATGTTGCACTAATGCGCATGCATCATGATCATCAAATGTGTGCTGTCGACCACAGTCCCTGCTTATCGATATCTTTGCCATAAGTAGACCTAATGCAGATTTCACTTTAGCCACTGTTCCTATTCAAACACTGCCCAGCTGAGCAGTCTTTGTGACTGAAGCACCTGCCATGTTAATACAGAATCAGAATCGACTGGGCCTGTGCATCGTTTTTATACACAGATCGTGATTGTTCATTGCTACATTCTACAATGCATCTGTGTGGAAGCATATGTATTCATTGTGCTTCTCCACTTATTATTCATTTTTTTCTCCTTTACTTTGTCACCTATTTGTACATATGCACACACGTTGCTATTGTACTGGCTTCTGCTTATTCTGCTGTAAAGAAAGCATTCATGGGATGCAGCCACTCAGCGTCACAGGCCTTCGTTTTACTAAAAGAGAACACAAAGATCAAGGATGTCAGGGGTGCTTAACGGTCCTTGTATGATTCCAGACGGGGTCTCTTGTTGTACATCACCCCCACTCTCTGTCACCATAGTGGCCGTTATAAACACCACTGTGTGGATCAGGAAACAAATTCAGTTTTTGAAAACCAAGAGAAGACACAAATGCTATTTTAAGTGGGAATCTGTAATAAAGGATGGATCAGAGTTACTCATGCTCTGATATTTAACTTGTTGATCCAATCACGTGCTCTTGATTAAATTCATACTAAGGTAGTTGATGGAAGCAGCACCAAATTCTAAAAACTTGTTTAATAATTTTATGGGGAAACACTTAGACCTGCTGCATTAGGTGGTTCCCATGAGTTCTACTTAGTTGTTTTTGGTCTTCATTCTTCGGCTCGTTGTGGGTCACTGGGTGGGTAAAGTGGTTTTGGGGATGTTTACCATTATCAGCTATTTTAACATCAAGTTTGTGAAGCGGGTATGAAAGCGCGACTGAGGTAGGGAAGGAAGTTGGGAGGGGGGTGTCCTTCCCTCAGTCATCGATTGTCGTTTGTTTTTCGACTTGACCCCGGTTGGACCTCTGAGGTCAGCCATCTGTCTCCTGAAAACATCCCCGCTTCAACGCCACCCTCCTCCATCAACCCCCATCTGCTTCTCTCTGTCTGTCTCTCCGTATGCTAATAAAGTCGTGCTAACAGTGGTTGTGTTGTCGGAGCTCATTTGTGCATGTAATACAGTAATCACAGATCAAGACTTGAACTGAAAAACAAAACAAAAAATCTAAACCAATTCAACAAAGCTTAACAGAGATTACAGATTTGTTTTCAGCAGTGTTTTCTGAATGGTCAGTTATTTTGTTAGAGTGAAAAAAAAATGAGATTAAATTTGTACAGGCCATAATTATAGTTTTCTTCTCACTCAAATAGAATTTTCCCTTTTTGTTCATCTGTTCAGGTTTTGAATGCTCTCTCTCTAGCTCTCTATTGTTACCCTCTGCCTGTTTGTAAAATGCCAGAGGAGCTTCAGTGGGTGGGTAGCTCAATGTTTCCTGTCAGTTTATTGGTTATTGGCCAGCTTGTTACACTTTCACACGTACTTTAGTGATTCTCCACAAGCTGATTACAAACCACAGCCAGTGTGTCTCTACTCTCCCATTCATAAAGCGTGACCTCACAACAGTTTGTGAGATTAGAATTTGGACACAGCTAAGTGGCAGTAGTGTTGAGGGACTGTCAGATGTGTGAAGGTGAATGTACTGAAAAGTAAAACACGTACTTAGAATGACTATGATTTATAAATTGTAGAAGCCCTCCCAAATAACAAATACAATTAAGACTCATCTTAAAATTGGCAAAGACATTAGTTTATTGGCAATTACCTTACAGTTGTCAATAGCCAATGTGATCGCCAATCAGCACAGCACACACTAAATTAAGTCTTTCTGGGCCTTTAGACTGTTGAGGTGTCATGTCAGGCAACCTGTACTATTTTCTGAACAATTACATTTTAGTACAATTAACTGATTTTGATTCAAGCCAGTGAAATATCGTCCTAATTCTTGCCAAGATACATAGAAGAGAGTGTAATACTGCCGCAACATGTGCCAAAAAAAAATCCACTATGCGTATTTTTAGACTTGGCAGAATCTACCATTTTCAGGCCAATGAATGAAGGACTCTGCACAACACATCTGTTGACTCACAGAACAGCAGGAGAACCATGGACATCAACAGCTGGGCAGTCATAGTTAAAAACAACTAGTGGTGCTGTCTCCAATGTGGTGATTGTGGAAAAGTAATATTTTTTTGACAGACCAGACCTTCACTCTCTCATTCGTGTCTGTATGTTTATCCGTGTAGGACCACAGTGTAGAGAACGGTGGAGGCAGCCACGTGCTGTCGGAGTGTGAAGACATCAAACAGGAGCAGTCTCGGATCAGCCGGCTGGAGAGACAGGCCCAAGACTTCCTCAATGCTGTGTTCCACAGAAAAGGTAAGACATGCAATTCAATTCAATTCGATTCAATTTGATTTGATTCAATTCAATTCAATTCAGATTTGTTCAAAACCCAACAAATCCAAAAGATTACTTCTTTGACAGTGGTCATTTCATTACTCGTTACCACATTCCAGAGGTCTGATTTACCTTCACTCCCTTGTTGAACACTATTCATCATGCACAACTTTATCACTTCAATGAAATTAATTAGCGAGGACGCCAGTCTCTGTTAGGGAGTGGTGTGTGAAGTTGTGTGTCATCTGCATAATATGACAACTTATACAGTTGGGATAAAAAAAGGGGGCCAGGGATCGATCCCTGAGAGACACAACATGTAACTTTGGCAGAGTTTCACAATTGGAACAAAGACATTTCTGCCTTGCAGGTAGACCCTAAACTGGTTGAGATCTGGGCCAGAGAGGCCGACCCACTTTTCCGACCCATACTAACAGTGGCATGATTAGTATGAGAGGCCATGTGGGAGAAGGTTATTTTACATGGTACAAAAAACTAGTACTACTAATTTTTGGAGACAGAAGTCTTTAAAAATCTAGAAAACCCTTACCGAATGTACCATAATGCCAGCCATAACAAAAAAAAACATGAATGCAGCAGCATTTATCAGTTAAAGATTGGTCACTGTGCCTTGTTTGGCTTTACCCTTTAGGGCACTTGGGATACATTCCCATGTATCGTGACACTTCTAATCTTTTAGGAGTGGAGGAGTTTTGCAAGTGTTTCTCTCTGCTTATCATCTATATATGAAAGCTTTTGTCACTGGCCTCTTCCACCCTTGTGCTCTGACTCAAGCCACATTTAACTCAAGGTGCAGGCACCTATGCCACATTAGATTATGTACATCCTTCTTTGGAGAACTGGTCATGACTGTTGACTTTGCTAAAATATTAGAGTCAGTTTAATGACCCTGAGCCTGAGGCAGGTGCACTGGAATGTAAGCTGTCCATGTGTAGGCGCCTATCTCACTGTGATGACTTTACAAGTTTCAGTTATCCTCCGAAATAATTGTACTTGTTCTAAAATGAGTCTTAGCACAAACTCAGTTGTACGGAGAACACAGCTTTATGAGGGGTAAATCCAATTAACAGATCTCAAATATTTTACATTTAAAAGTCTACATTTTGTTTATTCTCAGTCAGACAGCAAGGATTAGATTTATCACAGATCAGAATGTAAATGTGCTTCCTGCACGTTTTTTATTTTTTAAAATTTTTTATCTTTGTCACACGTGATGCCAGCAAATTTACTGTGACACTGAAAGCTGGACTTTCAAATATACTGTAAATGGATGTATGTTCCGTTCAAGGCCTTACAAATGAGTTCACACGATGCTGATTAAGTCTGTCAGGGCCCGGTAAATCTCTTTGTTTTGCAATAAGCCAGAGTGTTAAGTCTATTGTATGTGCCGACATTCTAACATTGGTAATGATGCATTTTACATTAACCAGTAATGATTGGTGTGCTAGAGCTGAAGTGGGAGCAGCAGCAGAAAAGGAGTGGTACTGGTGAGTGATCTGGCCAAAAGATCATATAACAATCTTTTGGGGTAGAATTACAATCCATGATCTGACTCACAGTTCTCCCCACAGATGTATTTCATGTGATAACATGAATATGGTTTATAAATATGGCTGCTTGGATACAAACCCTGTTACTTCAACTTACTGCTAAAAGGTCAATTCGCAAATCCCTGAATCCTGTCTTAAGTCTGATTTTATTGTTAAAGTTCTGACCTTTAATAATGACTCACTCCACCAATTTGATGCTTCTTTTGGAAGTCTCATCACCACAAACAGCCCCAGCCTGTTCCATCTTGTGCTTCCCTGCCTGCAGGCGGGACAGGTTGCTAATGTGGCAGCTAATGTGCAGAACTAGTTCATATACTGCTAGGCCCACCGATACTGCAGAGCACAGTAAGGACGCTATAAAGCCCACTGTTATCAGATATCAAACTACCAGCGGAGTTCAGTTGGTCTTCAGCATGAGAGAGTCACTGGAGAGGCAGCTGAATGTCATTGACAACCACCACTACAACAGCCTGATCAGTCTGTAGACAGGGAAATACAACAGGAGACAGGCCAGGGCCAGCTGGTGAATACTGACATATAAAACCCTAATGACACATTTTATATAATCCCTCTGAAAAGCAAATCGTGTGTCTAATTAGGATCATCCATCCATGATATAAGATCATCAGATCACCTGCCACAGCAGCTACAAGCATGGCCTTTGTAGGAAAAATCTAGGAAGAATCCAAGAAAAGTTTTTGATGCTCCAGATAAAAAAATTAATTCTGCATTCTCTTACTGCCAGAAGGGACGGACAACAGATCCGCAGTGCAGGTGTAATACTGCAGTGTGAACATAGCCTAGTGCTGCTTAAATAAAATATTTGTAAAAATCATCACCCAATGTGTTCTATCTCCTGCTGGCTCTGATAGCTCCTGTCCTCCATGACAAATATCCACATTCACTGGTGTCCATCTGAATTGATTTTGGTCACTTATTATGCATTAAATCATATATAGCATTACATATGCCCCGCCATTCCTCAGTCCACGATGACAGCAGCTGTGTGACATGTTGTCTTGTCCCAGACATGAAACACACTGTGAACAAACTCTTAACCACAGGATTTCACCAACACAACATCAATGCTTGAGCTGTATCCAATAAATTAGCTGATTCATATCTTCACAGATACTTTGGTCATTGGCCTCAGTCCCATCACTTCCATGGACACAGGCTTTAAATATAGTTCTGTAAAACTACGATGTCTTTAGGTAGCTGTTTGGTTGAAATACCTTCTCCATCATCATTGATGGGTGAATGCAGTCATGCAGAATGATCTGTTAAAATGTAGTGGTAAAAGGGCAGCTTGTCAGGGTGACCCGATGGCAGAGTGTGTTAGGGCCCATATCACATGGCTGAAGATGCCCTTAACAGCTGAGTCTCTGGTTTAGACCTCTGCATCTCCATTGTCTGCCTCTACTGCAAAAAAATTGGAAAGAATTTTGGTATAATGCCTCAAATGTGCTGCAATAGTGTTGAGCAACTTTGTCTTTCCTTTTTTCAGTGCACATGCAAAACGTATACGGTTTATGGACCGTGAATTTGGCAAACACTATATTGGCTCAGTATCACTGACTCTACCTTTAACTTTCATACTGGCGCTTGTATTTACATGCCCTTTCAGCTTAGGTCCACATGTCAAATCAATATCTACTCAATTTCCAAATATTTGCTGAGTGGCCATAATCCCTTTTAAACTAAGAATGCATCATGATCTGTCCAGATGCAGGAACCTATTTTGTGCCAGAGGTGAGCTGAGCCTGGTGAGAGGAACTGTTGTGTTTTTTTCCAGGAGGAAGGAAGCAGATGTTTGTCCAATCAATGCCCGGCCCTAATCAATCTAGCTTCACTCACACAGGCAGGGCTGCCTGCAGAGCTGCTATATATAGACTGATAAACAGTCATACAGGCAGAGGCATGATGTGATACACA
>OMNN01096439.1:1747-11946 GCA_900302755.1 Chromis chromis
ATAAAAAATATATATTAATCCCTAATATACATACATTTTATTTTAAATAACTCCGACAATGTACAAAATAATGTTTTTTTTTCATGATTTAAATACAGAAAAAATAGTCTCATTTTCCAGTCAAATGCTGGAAAAGAATGAGCTACTATTTATAAAAATACAGATTTTAGCTTACATTTTTGGCCCTTTTTCTTGGCAGTTAAAGTTAACGTGTAATTTATTGTTTTTATCTGTGATTTTCCTAGTTATTATCTGAAAATTAAGAATTATTAATATAAGAAAATACAGCTACAAACTGTCAAAAAAAATTGGTTTTACAGTGTATTATGTACAATATTGCAGGATCTTGGCCTTTGTATTTAAATTTGTCCAGGAAATGTGTAATCTTAATATTGTTTATCTCTTGCAGAGCACTTTGTGGCAGTGTCTATTGTTTTAAATCTGCTATTTATGTAAATAACGGTGACTTGACTAATCTTTTTGCAAGCATAGTGCACCACATTAATGTTAACTCGTGTCTAAACTCTATATTTCACTCATAGTAATGAAAGGGGTGGAACCGGCCGATCTTCAAGAAGCGAGTCAGGACGACGGCGTGTTTGATGCTTCTGACATCCTGAACTCAACAGAGGTGCAGACGGACGACCAGGAGCTGTCTGGATACGTTCAAGATAACTTTGAATTCCTCGACCATATGTCCGTATGTGACCTCAGTGGGACCTATAAGGTGTGTGCTGTTTTGTCTGCAGAGATAAGGTTTTAGGGTTGCAAATGTTCCTGAACACATGGAGATAAAGGATAACAAGTTTGCAGAAGACCATGAAGAGAACAGCTTTTTCTCACATTTTATTGTCACTTTAATGGACACAGATCCAGGAATTAAGGCAGGCAGGAATAAGAACACAAAATGCACTGTACCACTGCATGTTACTTCCCTTTCGTCCACAGACTGTATATAAAAGATGGATGAAAAGTGAAGCCAAAAACAGAAGTGTCTTAAACCTGCATTCTTTCTAATAGCCAGCAGGTAGCGACTCTTCTGGTTGTGCGATTGTACAGAAGTCTATGAGAAAATGACTCTACATCTCACTCTGTTACCTCAGCAAAGCTTTTTCTCACGAGTTTCTGGTCTCAATCACTAGTTTCACATCCTCTTCAATACAACGTAGTGTTCATTTTGTTAATTATGGTCCCATTTAGAGTTAAATAGACGATAAAGCAGTGCATGTAGTAGCACCACCATAATGGTGTGCATAATGACATCAGGTCCTTGGTCAGATTAACCCTCGCTGGTAATGTCCGGTTTCCAAAAAGCAAGATGGCAACAGGCAAACATGGGTTTTATGTAGAGATTACGCAGAGTGTTATGTCGTATATAAAAATTACAGACTTTGCACCTCCTGGTAAAAATACCAAAAGTGCACTATGACAGATAGCACTGCATGCTACTTCCCCCTCTCCCTATTGATAGCTACTACCAGAGATTGTTATAATAGATAGATGTGGCCTCCTAGTCTGAAAAGTGAAGCCAATGCAGAAGTGTCTTAAACTTGCATTCTCCCTAATGGCCTGCAGGGGGTGACTCTTCTGGTTGTGCGATTGAACAGAAGTCTATGAGAAAATGACTCTACATCTCACTTGATCTGTTACCTCAGCAAACCTTTTTCTCACGAGTTTCTCATCTCAATCACTAGTTTCACATCCTTTTCAATACAGCATAGTGTTCATTTTGTTAATTATGGTCCCATTTAGAGTTAAATAGACGATAAAGCAGTGCATGCAGTAGCACCACCATAATGGTGTGCATCAGGTCCTCAGTCAGATTAACACTCGCTGTCTGGTTTCCAAAAAGCAAGATGGCGACGGGCAAACATGGCTTTTATGTAGAGATTACGTAGTGTTATGTAGTATGTAAAGTATGTAAGTAAAAGGGCGGCTGTGGCTCAGGTGGTAGAGCGGGTTGTCCACTGATGGCAAGGTTGGCGGTTCGATCCCCGGTCCCCCCCCACATGCCGAAGTGTCCTTGGGCAAGACACTGAACCTGAAGTTGCTCCCAATGGCAGATTAGCGCCTTGCATGGAAGTCTGTCGCCAGTGTGAATGTGTGTGTAAATGTGTGAATGCAAAACACATTGTAAAGTGCTTTGGATAAAAGCGCTATATAAGTGCAGACCATTTACCATTTAGTACGTAAAAATTACAGACTTTGCACCTCCTGGTGAAAATACCAAAAGTGCACTATGACAGATAGCACTGCATGCTACTTCCCCCTCTCCCTATTGATAGCTACTACCAGAGATTGTTTATAATAGATAGATGTGGCCTCCTGGTCTGAAAAGTGAAGCCAATGCAGAAGTGTCTTAAACTTGCATTCTCTCTAATGGCCAGCAGGAGGCGACTCTTCTGGTTGTGCGATTGTACAGAAGTCTATTCTACTTTTAACTTGATTTGTTACCTCTGTGAACATTTCCCTTACAAGTTTCTGGTCTTCATTGCTAGTTTCACATCCTCTTCAATACAGCATGGTGTTCATTTTGTAAGTTATGATCCTATTTAGAGTTATATAGGCGACAAAGCAATGTATGTAGTAGCACCACCATGTTGTTCTGCATAATGACATTAGGTCCTAAGTCAGATCGACCCTTGCTGATCATGTCTGGTTTCCAAAAAGCAAGATGTTGACGAGAAAATGTGGCTTTTCTTTATAAAGTTACCTTTTTTCCACAACTTTTCTTGTGTCTTTTCACCTGCCAGGAGAGAGAGTTCTCCGTTGAACCTCCTGGACACTCAGACGACGAGTACGAAGTCATGGAACAAACTCAGCCTTCCCATCACCCTGCAGAGCTACAACCAACCCGGCAGCTAAGTCCTGAACCACACAACCAGACCGAGTTAAATCCACACAGACCGCTCAGCCTCGACATCCCCAGTCGACACACTAAATCCCTCAGCTTGCCTTACATGACCTCACCGATCCACGGACCGGAGGAATCTTCCTCTGAGGAGGAGGATGCAGAGAACGACTTTGGTGATAATGATTACAGCAGCGACGACGACGATGACAACATGTTTGTTAAAAGCCTCCCGCCGGATTTCTTTTTAAGCACTCTGGCCGGGATTGACCCAGACACCGATGCACAATACAGAGCCACTCTTGATCCTGAACATTACTTTCAGAGCTCTGAGGACGGAGACTGCCAGTCATTAAACCCTGAACTTTCTGAATGTGAAGAAGCGGCTACTAGAGATCAAACAGAAGTGAAACCAGGGGAAGATGAAGATGAGGTGGAAGAAAACGAGATAACAAAAAAAGAACAGGAACTTCACCAGGGACCAGATCAGCAGGAAGACGATATGCAAAGGTAAAAACTGACTTCGGATTGGAATATATAACACAAACTCAGTTCATAACCTTTACTGTAATTAGGTGCATTTAGGTTACAGGCTTTAATTATCACAGAATGTATGTTTAAAGCTGCTTTAATCATTATTTTACATCAGCACTTAGTAGAAACTTCATATGATGTAAAAGTTCTCAGTAGTATTGATGTACCAACACATAATTAGCACCATTCAGAGCTTTCACATCTTGCAGTTCATTGTTGTAGTTTTACAGCTTTACTGCAGTGGTTCAGCTGTCTCATCAGCTGTTTCCAGCCGAAGCAAGCAGCTTTATCAGCAAAAAAGAAAATGATAATCTTACAAATAACTGCCCAGACAGATGAAGTAATCATCTGGTGAAACATTTAGCAGTTAAAGATCCTGATATTCCCATCAGGAGTTGGTGGAAGCCAAACCAGAGCTAAAAGGAGGTTGAATATTGGCGTTAAAATTGATCAGGAGTTCAAATTATTATTCCAAATGAATGATAAAGTTCCTTTGTGGATGTCTAAATAGCTAATGGCATATTTGCAATATCAGCTTTATAAGGTGGTAGTATGTTAACGCTGAGTTTTGCTGGTTTAGTCAAGGTTAAAAGTCGGACAATGCAACTTTTAAAGGAGCAAATGCACACTCCGAATTTAGAAGAAGTTTTGCTACTGAGTTTTACTCAGTCTGGTGTGACCAAAAGCTAATTGTTAGCTAATAATACCAAAAATAACTGACACTATTGCATCAGTTTGCAGATTTTAAAGGCTGTTTGTGGGATTTAGGGAGATATAGAATAGAATATATTATTCCTAATTTTGTTTTCATCTGTGTATAATCACCTAAAAATAAGAGTTTTTGTGTTTTTGTCAGGTTAGAATGAGCATTTTTTGTCTTTATAGGGAAATGTTCTTGCAGTGCAGTAGGCAAGAATAGACGAACCAAACACTGGCTCTAGAGAAGGCCTTTTGTGTTTAATAAAAGGGAGAGGCCAGGGGTCTCCAGTTGGTTGTAATGTAAAACTTTACCACCTGATGCCACTAAATGTTACACCCTGGTCCTTTAAGAGTCTTCTCCTATAGTTTTATTGTTATTTAAAGTGTTTATCATCATCCCATGAATAGCCACAGTGGTCTGTGGTTGACACAGCTTGTGCAAAAGTACATAATCTTGCTTCAAAGCCCAATTAAGTAGTATCTAAAAATGAATCCCCTGTGAAAATATCAAAAATGCACTATAGCTACTTCCATGAGCTGTTTATTAGAGATGGATGCAAAAGTGTATTAAACCTGCATTCTTTCTAACAGCCAGCAGGGGGCGACTCTTCTAATTGTATGATTTTATAGAAGTAAGAGAAAATGGCCCTACTTCGCACTTGATTTGTTACGTCAGTAGATATTTTCCTCATGAGTTTATGGTCTCAATCACCAGTTTCACGTCTTCTGCAATACAACGTGATGTTAATTTCGTACATCATGGTTCCATTTAGAATAAAGTAGAGGATAAAACAACGTATGCATCTTCGGATGCTCAGTCAGATCCATCCCTTGCACGTCACGTCTGGTTTCCAAAGAGCAAAATGTTGACGGACAAATTCTAAACTCAAGACTTCAAAACAGTCGTCCACGAACCGATTGGTGACGTCTCTGACACTACATCCATCTTTTATATACAATCTATGGATCGTACCAAAATAAAAATTATTTGGCGTGAAATTTTATTTAAGATTTAAATTACTGAGAAATCTAAAAGGAAAGACCTGTTTAATTCACTTCTTTGGGCCCACTTTGTACACAGTAGATTACTTTTTTTTGTCATTTATCTTTAGCAGATCAACAGACGAACATCTGAGCAGCATGACAGATGCTGAAAGTGAAAAATCTCTCACTTTAGAGGCATCAACACCCTGCTGTGAAGATCTTCCGCTGCCGAGCGACGAGGAAAATGACGAATCAAGCTCTTTGGCTGGCATCAAAGTCGAGGAGGAGAAGGAGGAGGTTGAAATTCCACAGACAGAAACTGTTTCATTAGAGGAGTCCGGAGACTTTCCTGAAATGACATCCAGTAGTTGTGTTAGAGAGGAGAGACACTGTGGGGAGGCAGAGGACAGCAGGGTAGGCAAAGAAGTAGATGACACGTGTCAACAGTTTCCGTTTCCTCTGGAAATAATAGAAGGCGATGAAATTGTGCAGAGAGAAGGAGGCGATGAGGGAACAGCTGACAAACAGGAAAGTGCAATGTGTAGGACCAACAGTGACATTTGGGATGAACTTGAGGAGGTTATATGTGAAGTGATAGAGGACGAGGAAAGTGAGCAATGTGAGAGGGAGGTACAGGCAGATGTGGAAAAAGATGGAGAGGAGGGAGAGCAGACAGCAAAGGTTTCAGGAGAGACGATGGTGGAAGTTGAAGGAGAAGAGATAAACGAGACAGAAGTTAGAATAGAAGTAGAGGAGGAGAGTAAGCTGACAGACCCCGAGGAAGACGAAACTTGCTTTCCAAAGAAAAGTGAACAAGTAACCGAGGAGAAGCAGGCCTCCAGTGAAGAAGCACAGCATCACGACGGAGGAGAAGTGGTTTCAAAACAGCCAGAAAAAGAGAACAATGACAAAGAGAGAGCCGACGAGCAACGCAGCACACCGCCGATTCTAGATAAACAGCTCAAAGACGTCAGATCTGATGTGACAAAAGAGAGCAGAAAGAGTGAGAAAAGTGACTTGGGAGGCGTCGGAAGGCAGCTGGTCGTCTCCAAGCAGCCCAAAGTTTACCAAGTCAAAGCGGTGCCGGTGGTGCCTCCGAAGCCTCAGCACTGCAAAATCACGGCGCTGACGATCCGGCAGCAGCAGCAAAGGGAGAAGAGAGAAAACTCCGTCAGGGTCCCGGCAGAGCAGGACAGAGTCTGTGCAGCAGAGCCGGCCAAAGACGACCACGAGAAGCCGACGCTCCGAGGAGGCGACCGGGAGCGAAGGAGGGACGAAGGCGCCGGCAGCAGGAACAGCCCCCTCAGCATGTGCTTCGATGAGGCCGTCGCCATAGCAACCATGAGGCGGGAAAAAGAGCGAGCGCGAGACGGCGACGGAGATGCAGACGGGTTTGGGAAGTGAAGTACAGCGAATGTTTCTGTACAGTTTATTGATTTAAACAGATGCTTCTGTACAAACTATGTAGCATAAAAGGCTGTATTTTCTTATGTCGGATGAGAGTTTAGTTTTAATGTAGATTACGACAACAGTATGGCTCATCTAATGCAACCGAAGGAGATGTTTAGGTGGTGCAGTCAGGAAAGTAGTAGTTTTTTTAAAGTATATTTGGGAGAAAGGACTTTTCCCCCTTTGTTAGAGAACTACGGATCACTTGGATGAATAAATATCTGCAGTTGTTCTACCTGATAATAGGTTGAATAAAAGCAAACAATGAAGTAGATTAAAGGTTTAGTGCTGCTGCAACATGACAAACCATCCAATAAAACTGCTTTTTTTTTAAATGTAAACTTGTATAAAGTCTACAAAACAAAACATCCCATATTTTTAAAATCAATTTAAATCTATACATTTAAAAGCTTTTTATACAGCTCCCTCACACTCACCGTTTGCACCAGTCATCTAGTTATAGAATAGTTTCTAATTATAAAGAGAATATGTACATAAACATCTATAAAGAAAAGGTTTGAAAAATAGTTGGAAGATAATTAATGAAATGTATGGTTATGATGAATATAATGTCTGCAGGAGACAAAGGTTTTTGGACTGTGTGAATAAAAACATTTTCAAGATGATTTCTGTCCTTTATTGTTTTATTTGTTCCCCTGTTCAACTTTAATCTTTATAATTATTTATTTAGACTTTATTGGAACATGTATCCCAGTATTAATATATTAATATGTTTTTGACATTTAACCTGGACACTCAGACTTGAAAATGATGATAAAAGTAAAAAAAAAAAAAGTTTGGGATTTCCACTTGCACGAGGGAGTGTGCTTGTTCTGGGACAATGTTTATTTGGGTGTCTAAGTCTCATCAACACGGATGTTAAAATCCAAGGTTTTCCAGCAGAACACCACAAAGTACCAATATGATCAATGTTATTCACTTCACCTGTCAGTGGTCATGATGTTGTGGCTGATCGGTGTTTACCACATGACATTTCCCCACTCTCTTTCCCCACAATTCCTTACTGCTTACATTTCTAAGACTTTGACTGGGAGCAACTTTAACGTAAGCATTTTCCCCTCAGAGATATATAAAGTATTCCTGATTGTGATGATGTTCATATTAAAATGAGATAAAACAGAAAAAGCAGCACATGTTCACATTTGAGAGGCTGAAACCAGAGACAGTTTTTGCTATTTTGCTTCTTAAATGACTTCATGAATTGTTATTGATCAATCCCCTGCTGATCCTTTAATTCTTCAGCGCCACCACCAGTGTTTCGTACCTCTACTGTCCGATCCAGCGACGACATGCTGCGTGCGATAAGACTTCTCTGTCCCAAGCACTTCGATGCTGTCTCCGCTGCTCACGCTCCCCGTCATATCCACAGCAGCGCCGGCCTCAGGGCTCCCAGCTTCTCCTGCCTCCAGCTTGATGGGGAGCTCCTCCACACAGGAGAAGAACGACTCCAGGATCGGACGGTCTGATTGAAGCTCCTCAACGCTCCTCTTGCCCCCCGAGGCCGTCTGTGCCTCCACCTCAGCGCTCTCTCTTTCTTCCTCCTCGGCGTCCTCTGGGCTCCACAGCTCGAACAGGAAGTTAGTGAGCGTCAGCCTCCTGGACAGCGAATGTGCGACGCGAGCAGTTCGCAGGACGCTCCTGTCACCACGGAGACGCCGCTCTGTGTCTGCCAGCTGGTCCTTCATCAGGGACAGAAAGTAGGAGTTGCAGAGCTCCTGCAGTGGCTTCAGACAGCGCTCTGACCTGCAGGAGGTGGAGAAGGAGGGAGGGGAGGAGGAAGGCTCAGGGAGCAGAAAGACAGTCGGATCAGAAAGGGAGTCGGCCGGGTCATAGGGCAGGAAGTCGGGCTGTTTGAGCTTCCTGTTTGGGTAGGACGTGACCTGGCGGAGGAGGTCTCTGTGAGTTAGGATCGAACGCTCCACGGCTTCAAGCTCGTCGCCTTTTTCTTCGACGTCTGTGAGCCCATTTGTCGTCCTCTTACGTTCTGTCTCCTCCAGCAGAGTCAACCGTCCGTACCTGAAACAGCCAGAGGGAGTCACATTCAGTCAGCATATCTAAAGACCAGAAACAAGATGACATCTGTACATCAATGCAGCAAGGTGGGAAGGTAAACCTCTGGAGGTAGCACTGGATTTCAGAAGCATCAGGATTAGATTTTGTCCTCTGCCCATTTCTGATAGGACACAGATATTCAACAGCCCAAAGTTGACACTGTGGTGAATATACACTCTGTTTTCACATGCAGGGAAAAGAAAAGTGCTCTGGAGTACATCATTCCCTCTATTTCAATGAGATCAGCACCAAGAAGATCAGCAAATGGATCAGTTAGTAAAATGAAAAACAATGAAATCTCAAAAAACATGATGAATATTCAACAAATAAACTTGTTACTCAAATCTAAAGACTAGCCGTGTCCCAATTCAGAGTCACGTCTTTCAAAGGATGGGTCCTTCAAAGGACGCGAAGGCTACATCTGAGCGTTTGTTAAATGAGACGGTCTAGCCCACGACGTCCTGTTGTTTAGTAGCAACCCTGACTGCCGAATTTATATCCCGAGGATCAAGATAAGACTACGTAATTTTACCTAATTTTTTGACTGAAATTGATCCCAAAATTGTGACTTTTGTTTTTAATATTTTTTATGTTGAGACATTTTTTTAGATTCAACTTTTGATCATGTATAACGTAGCGAGACCAGCTCCTGTATGTCTACAACCATGCCTGTGTTATTTCCTGTCCCCTCCTGATTGTGGCCACCTGTAAGCTTAGCCCCTTTTTGGTCTTATTGCACAATAAAATGATTTTACTGTTTTACTAGTTCCTCCTCAACATGTGCACAGTGCTGCTGAGTGAGTCTGTCCACACCAACACAGTCCTGTGAAGAGGTCCGATCTGTTTAAATACCTGTGTGGGTGGATCGCTGCTGTGCACCACACATCTGAACCTGTAGTGGACTTTTGAGGCCAACATTCATGTTAGAGTTCTGAAGGAGTAATCCCTTAGAGCTGGTTATTGAAGAAGTGTGTTACAAGCATGACATTTTACAGCTGGAAGATAAACGTGTTAATGTGACAGAGCCACACTACTTTCAAACTGACATATATGATGTATCTGTAATAACCTAACATGAGCTACGTGGCCACTTTGGATGCTGATGTGTCAGTCAGAGCAACATGTTCAAACTGTAAGTATAAGCTTTGTACTTCAGTATGTCAGTTTGCAATAAAATAAAAGATACTGCATTAAAACTGGAGCAGCAGAATTTCTTTCACATCAATGGGACAAAAATGTTAAACTAACCTTTCAGCATATTGTAACTGAAGTGATCTAATCTAAAAGGCAACTCACAACCCGCTCCTAAACTAACAATGAATCAGAACCCAAGTAACATTTAGTAGCCAAGTGTCCGATTACTGTAGGATCCTTAAAATGTGGGCACTAACTGTTAGAAGGGTTATATCTCCTACATAAATCTTCTCAAAGTGATGTAAATATACTCAAATTATGGCTGACACCTGGTGCTTTAACATAGCATCTTATTACTGATGGCAAAAGATGTGTAACTGTACAAACACTTAATATACGTACGTTATTATTTGATCAAGATACTGAACTTACTCGAGCTCCTGTAGTTTTCTCTGCAGCTCCATAGAAAACGCTT
>OMNN01096440.1:1190-14993 GCA_900302755.1 Chromis chromis
AGTGTGTGTCCTGCCTCTTCTATAAGCTCTCCAGGTTTTTTGAAAATGTATATGTAAATGTGCATAAGACAGCCTTCACACATATATCGATATACATCCATGCTATACATTAACAAACAGACAGAAGTCTGTTTGTACACACACATACACACACATATATAGTATATGGTTCCCCAAACTCCTAAGGCACAGATGTATTTCTCTCCCACACAAACACACGCAAAATCTGATCTTAATTATTTCATGCTGTCACTCCAAATGGATACATTACACTGTTAGAGAGACCTAATTTTAGACTGCTCAGTTATACAGTGGTGGTAAATAATGAAATGTGTTGTAGAGTAGAAAGCCCAGAGCTCATTGTGTAACGTCTGCCAGTCTGGGCTGACTAACCAAATCAGTCACGAGTGTGATAGATTTGTTTACCAAATCTTTTGACAGGGGAAACATTATGTAACTTCTCGGGATTTGTGTTTGTTTGTATGTGTCTGTCTGTCTTGTACAAACCTCCATGACTGAAATGTAAAAGATAACAATTATACTGATAGAGATATACACCCATCAGCCACAACATTAAAACAACCTTGTTAAAATCCAGTGTTTTGCTGGGAATTCTTGGGTCTTTTTAATCATGTGGATGTTAATTTGACACGTACCACCCACCCAAACATCAAGGCAGATCAAACACAACCTCCATGGTGATCCCCAATGCCAACAGTCACCCCCAGAAGGACAATATGCCCTTTCACACTGCAGAAACAGGAATAGCTCAAGGAACACAAAGATCCCAAGGCACTGGGCTGACCTCCAAACTCCTCGCATCCTAGTCCGATTAAGCTAGAACAAGTACAGAGGCCCCAACTCACAAACCACAGGACCCAAAGAATCAGCTGCCATTGCCCTGGTACCAAAAATCACAGGACTCCCCTAGAGGTCTCGTGTTCATGCCCCAGTGAGTCTGAACTGTTCTGGTGGCATGAGGTGACCCTACACAATATGAGGTAGGTGGTTTAATGTTGTGGCTGATCCGTGTAAATACAGACAGATCCAGTAGAGGCAAAGAACTGTAAATAGTTGGTATTTTCTACAAAGATATAATGAACACCTATATCAATTAAACCTGGAGGAGTAGCATTGTAATAATACAATGCCACAGAAGGTTAGTTACAACTATGTGACTTCAAATCATTTATTTTGATTATATAAAGTGTAGAATCTTCTATAGTTGCCATGGTTACTATAGTTTAATATGTCTTGCTCACAGATTGCACTGCTGACCAATCAGACGTTAGTAACTTATATTAGACAACCACGATATATAAAACCTTACAACACATGTGGAGTAAAATAGATGTAATGTGTGTCTTTAATAAATGGGTCATTAGCGATTTTAAATGCTTTTAAATTAAAACGATTACAAATGATCATTTTTTGGCCATCAAGAATCATAAGAGAATACATCAATGCAGTTGCCTCTGCCTCGGGCAAAATGTGCAACAATTAGAGATGGAGCATAATTTCATGTATGTCAATTTGGCAAGCAACACAAATAGCCTGGCAAAGGACTTGTTTTCGTGTATTAGTGTTTAGTTCAGCCATTTAAAATGACACTGAGCTAAGATGCCGCACACTGCAAATAGCCTTCATGTCTCCGATGTTCTGAAAAGTTGCTTTGATAAAACTTGGAGTGAACAATAAGATAATGGGAGTCAGAGGATGTGTAAGATGAATGTTATGTGATAAATTACACATGGAATAACAGCTTGCATTTGCTTTTGAATGATGCTAGAATGTTATTGCCAACATTGTAATGCCAATGTATAAGGGCTCTTATTTAAGAGCACAACAACCACTCCAAATAGCCAATGATCCAGCACATTTGCTACTTTTGTTCATATAAGCACAGAGCGCATCCATGTGGCATGTGGGGTGTTAGGTGAAGTGGAATATGTGTTAATGAATCATTATCTTCTCAGCCACTTCTTACTTTCAAAAGTCTCTCCAACCTGTTTAACAGCTGTGGTAATTTGTTTTCTTCCACATGCTGAAAATCCAGCTCACCAAAAACAAAGGAGAATTTAGACAGTTTCCTCTTTGAGGATGGTGTGAAGTGTAAATTTAAGAGCTTAATATTTTCATTCTTCAAAACAAAACCTGGGAATTTATCTGTCTGTCTGTTGTTATATCTGACGCCATGGGTGGCATAATAGTCATTTCTGGGTCCAAATCCATCAGATCCCCGAAGCAATACAAGTCAACTTATGCAATATTTCTGTAAATTACACACATTTTCCAGCATTTACATTTTTTATGGGGGTATATATTAACATCAACGGGATGCACAAACCTCATTACCTGTGGCTGATTCTATTTGTCTATGCATATTCCTCTAGTGCAGTTTTGATTTAAAATGTTCAGATGCTTCATTCACAGTGGATGCTGCTATCTTGATGCCTCATACACAGACTATGCAGTGCGTGTATTCATCCATCTTTTGCTGGTATGATGATGCAGTAGATCATCACTTTTTGTTGATTGTTTTATCAGAGTGTTAATATCTAATAAATTTTGCTGCCATTTATAGACTATGGATTTTCAACAGATTTTACAGATTTTTTCACTGGGAGAACCGTGTGGGCAGAGGGGTTGACATATATGGAAAGCAAGCAGAACTTGGCAAGCAAAACTTGTGAACATTTTCATTATCACTTTTTTCTTTAGCGAGGCACCACTGACAGTTAAAAAGGATAATTAGTGTAGCTGTTCTGCAAGGTCATACGATCAAAGGTAGTCCAGGCATTCATCAAAAACAAGATTTATAAGGTTGAAATGAGTTAGAAGTTAGCCTAGCTAGCTAGATAACATCTTAAGATGATATACCAGGTTCTGGTTGAGTTATTTCTAAATGAGCAAACAGGACTGCTATAACTTTGGGTGTAAACAAAGATAAGAAACTTAATAAACCATCAGACACAACATTTGAGTGTATAGCATTTATCCTCATGTTACAATGCAATGTTTTATTGGAAAACCTTGGGTCCTGGCATTCATACCACCCACGTATACATTGTTTCAGTACAAGAGCATCCTGCAAGTCAATAAGACTTCCCAAGTCCCCCAGCAGATAATGTACCCAGCCAACAGACAAAAACTAATAACAATAATAATACATTTTATATGTTGGCACCTTTCAAAACACTCAAGGACACCTTGTAAAACACTGGGCATATTAAAACAGTAATAAGGCATCAAGACCACAATCAGAGCAGATTACAACTGAGTTATAATGGGTGAGCTAATTAAAACAAATGTGTTTTGGGATGTGACTTGAACTGTACAATAGAGTCCAGCTGACGGATGTGTGCAGCTGAAGGTCCTGGCCCATGGTGATGAGTACAAAACTTACAGCAGAGCAGCAGAGGAAGATCTTAAAGCACAGGAAGAGGTGCAAGGACGGAGAATGTACTAAAGGTGTGAGGGAGCCAGGTTATGGAGGGCTGTGCAGTAGAACCATGTAATATTTCTGTTAAACTGCTAAACTCGGAGTCAGTACAGCTGAATGACGAGAGGTGGTTGTTGGACTTGTGGCAGATTTAATGATTTAAAGCTGATGGAAAAGTTTATTGGAAAAACCAGAGAGGATGATGTTGCAGTAATCAGTGGGAGAAGTGACCAGGGTGTGAATAAGGGCTTTAGTATTGCGTTGAGAAAAGGAAGCACGAAGTCTAGACATATTGCAAAGGTGAAAATAAGCAATATGTGACAAGTTATTGATATGGGGGATAAAGGAAAGTGTGTGACACTAAGACTTTTGATTTGGAAATAAGTGTGGAGTGGACAGTTCTTCTATATCAATGAATATAATGATAGCAAATGAAATACTGCTCAGGCACATCTCAGGGAGCATGACAAAGAGACCAAGCCAGTCACGGACAAGACCCAATCGGGCATTGGTAAGATGCACCAAAACAAGCCCGAACCACAGAGGCACCACTCTGCAACCTACAGGACACCTTAGGACACCCCCAGAGGCCCATGCCATGACAATTCAGAGCTGTTTAAACAGCATGACAGGGACCTACACAAGATTAGGCAGGTGGCTTTAAAGTTATAGCTGATCAGCATACAGTATGTACTAGCCAGGTTTTAGAGCATTAGTGAAGTTTGGCTAGTTAACTTAATGATCTGCCCCACCCCAAATGCTAGCTATTAGTCTCCTGTAGCAAACCAGGGCTAATATAAATAAAAGCTGCAACACACAATCATTAGGTAAGGATGAAATAGTTTTTAATACCTATACACGTTGAGGATGAGTCAGTGAGGTCAAGAGCCTGCGAGCACCCTGATCGGAGACAATTGCCATCATACGGCAGGCTTTTTCATTGAAGTGGAGACAAATGTGTGCCGCTCCGGCGTGTAATGCTGTCATTTTAAGAAAAGCGGTAGAAAGACTGCGATGTTTTGAAAAGACGAGACCCTCGACCAGCACAGTAGAGGTGTGGAACTGCTAATATTATTAACGCAAGGTCAATGTGTCACAACTTAACAAGTGGATTTCATTTCACTGTTATGCAAATCACACCATGCACACTCACCAGAACAAGAGGCTCTTGCGTTTTGCAAAATAAAGCATGCCGTGTAAAGATCAGTTTTAATCTCTCTCCTCCTTTGAAAAAACTGAAAATGGCGATCTGTGCTACAGGATCTATAAGCAAACTCAAAGTGAACGTTGTCTACATAATCCTTACATTAATTAAGCATTGTAGCTTTAACAATTCTTAAATTTCCCACTGTTTCATTTATTTTTAATACAGCTGGCTGTGGAGAGAAATACAGGAGAGTGTTAGTAACCTAAACAAAGGCTTTTATACGGATTAATTTGCCTTCACACAGCTTTAAACTTGTTTGCATTTCTGTTGCTCTGATGTTCTGCAATCCCTGTCAGGGTAATGGGCCACATAGGTAATAATGCAAACCGCATAGAAAAGCTATTATGAAGTACATTGAATAATAGATGCTCGCTATAATGAGTACAGCAAACTGTTTAAAAACTAGCACTGTCTGGCTGTAAAAAACTATTCATTAAGAGTTCACACCTAAAAGGAAATTAAATTCTTTATCAAAAGTCTGTCAGAATGTAGTAGATTGCTTTCCTAAAGAGAAGGGTATTTTTAATACTCAGTGCTTATGCTGTGGATGCAGGACCGACTTGTTTACGGAGATTGCTCACAAGGCTGCTACAGTGCAGTCATCTCCTCTACTGCGTGTCCAAAATCAGCAGTTCTTTGGTAAGTTATTAGTGTGAAAGGAAAGAAAAAATGCTTGATCAGTCATATCTCTCTTCAGATTACAAGCTATGATTTAAGTAAAGCTACTTCGTAAATTCTGAAATTACTTCCTCAACAACATATGGAGGCCCTGTGAGATATGAGCTGCTGTTTCATCCACAATAAATGGACTGAGTGGGGGCCCAATATGTGGTGTGCAACCTGGTGAAGTGAAGGCGGAAGAGAATGTTCCTTTGCTGGAGGCACATTATGCTGTGTAGCTGTAAGCTGTGTATTTATGAGTTGGCATCCTGT
The DNA here is from genome assembly GCA_900302755.1 of Chromis chromis. Classification (NCBI taxonomy): domain Eukaryota; kingdom Metazoa; phylum Chordata; class Actinopteri; family Pomacentridae; genus Chromis; species Chromis chromis. Next base: position 6,773 of record OMNN01096440.1, read on the forward strand.
AGGGTTCACAGAGAGGTCAGCATTGTAGATGGCCAGTTTCCTTGAGCCTTATGTTCATCCGGGTGTCTTACCCTCCCCCCAAAAAGAATGAAAAAAAAGTCTGTGCTTTGCTGAACCCACTGAAAGCATGTGAGAGGGAGAGAGACACAGAGAAAAGACAGGGAGAGAGAGAGGAAGCAGGAAACAAAGCACACACACACCATAGCATAGAATAAAAAAATAAAGTTCTCTTCATTAGTTCTGGGTTCCTGGATGCATAATTCAATGTTAAACCAAATGCTCTGACCTGAATCAAATTGTTTACATTTTTTCCACAGGTTTTTAACACATAGCAAATATCTGGATATAAATGGATAGAGGAGATGCAGTGTTTCAGGAATGTAAGATTGATTGATTACCCACTTGAAGCCATATTAAACAAAAACAAAAAAAGCATAGCAAAGAAAATCTATTAACGGATTTAGTAATTTCTCCAAATCTATCTTTCTTTTGTATGTGGGACAATCATGGTATAAGTTTTGTAACTACAGTTCCCACTAATTAGGGATTTTTGCAAGGAGTCAGTTAGTTAGTAGTGGGCTACAACACAAACCCTGACTTTTTAGCTTATTTATTCATAGCTTTGTTTACATTTTTGACAGCTGCACTATTGCATTTATGCCAAACTAGATACCTAAGCAAGTTAACTCATAATTTGGAGGCTAAGTTAGACATTAAAGATGGTTTGATATTGATTATATGGATAGTTAGAGCTGGACGTTTTGTTTTAACTTACTGTTTTTTATTCACTGTTTACTTGTGTTTTCAGTCGCTGTTTGGCACGGAGAAGATTATGGTTTGGGTTAAAATACATGATGATATCAAAAAGTTCTGAAACTGTTTGTTGTGCAGGTGACAGAGCGCATCACATGCAAGCAGCAACTGCCATTTCTCAATGGACCACAAACTGAAGCAGAGAAGAAAACATCAGATTCAGTGTCAGTAACCTGAGATGAGTCCACCTTCATGCTGAGGATCATCACTAGTGATGATAGATGGGTCCGCGACTACCACCAAGAGAAGATACAGCACCCAGTAAGACCCCACAGTGTCTAAGAATAGACAGGGAGCATCAAGTAGAGGCATGCCCATAAGGTTTTATCGACATTCACACGGTTGTGCACTGGGAATTAGTACTCCAGACTCAGACTGTCAATGAAGAGTTCTTTTTCAATGTCCTGAGGCGTCTGAGGGAAAACATTCTGCACAAACAACCTGAACTGTGGCTTGATCAAAGTGTGGTCATAACGCATAAGTGTTTTGACTGCATTAACATAGATGCCTCTTTCAGTCCACCCTGTTTGCCAGATATACATACCCTGCAACATCTTCCTCTTCTCCAAAATGAACTTCAAGTTGAAAGGTCGCATTTTAACACAGTAGAAGAGATCCAGTGCTCATCACAGATGGTGATTCATGTACCATGCACAAGGTGACGACTTCACACTTAAAGTTTATGCATTTTATAGGCCCCTACCCATGTAATACTTGGATTTGAAACCATTAATCATGTCTTATGTGGATAGAGTATTGCAGACCTTCAACAGATCAATATGTGTACGCTTTTCAAACATTTAATTTTTGGTTACAGAAAACTCATTTGAGCCCACATTAATTTCTTGCTTAAATTAAGGAAATACTCAAAGCTTTAATTTAGTAATGAATTATGGTTCAATTTTCATTCACCTCTTCCCAGTAGAGTTGAATGAGCCAAAATCTCTCCAGTTTCCTGTCTCTCACTATAATGGAATGCAAGCCATTACCACCTTTCCCCAATGTCGGGTGGACAATTGTTCTTCTGTGGTAATGCCATTACAGCAAGTGTTTTAGGTAAGAGCTGCTCTTTGAACTGTCATAACTGGGACCTGGTTCAGTGAAACATTTTATGTTTTTTTCTTTTTCTTTCTTTTTTTTTTAGACGTGCCTGCTCATTTGTCTTCTGGAATTGACTACAATCCCTTATTAATTGACTCTTTTGTCCTGTCTCCCAGTCTGAGCCTCTCTGCTTGCCTGCTCCTCTGTTTTATTCTGCCATCTGTACACATTGAAAATCTCCCTATCCATCGTTCTCTGTCTTGTTCTCTCCTTTGTTCTGTCCCAAAGGTTGTTAGGAAAAGCGGGACGTGAACAATTTATGGTAAGGGATCCAGCAGTTTGGAAATGAAGTGAAGGTATTCCAGGGCAGCGCTGCTTTGTGCCGTATTGTGGCCTCTGACAGCTCTGCTTGAGAAACGTGAACAAAACGACTTCTAAATCTAACCATGATAGAAAAAAAAAACCTACCACATTTAATATTGAACTTGTGCCCATGTATTCAGGTTTAGCTCATAGCAGCTCATCAGCAACTTGGACTTTTGGGCTCATCTCTGAAATCCTCAATGGGTAAATGTTCTGCCATCACATTACTGATGTGGAGAAGGCAGACAGGGCACGTCCACTGAGGGCCAGCCAGCTCACTTTAATATGGTCTATGATGGTCTTTCAGTTTGGGGATAAAGTGGAATGCAAACCTACTGGAACTCACTTTAGTCTGCTTTAGAAGCTGTATTTAATCTATTTGGCATCCATTCATGGTGAGGTTGTGGGTTTATAAAAACTCACACCAATACTTTGTCAATGTTTTTTTTATTTTTTTATGTGAAGATTTCATTCTTATTATGGATGATCACAGGATCAGCAGGAAAAAAAATGCAATACTAACTACTAATATTTTTTTGCTGTCTAGTCAGGCAGGAAGAATGAACCATAAATCATTCATAAAGCATATGGATGTATCATGTAACTTATATTAACTTAAATGTCATGTTTTGTACATTTGGCTTGGTATTGCATGTTTTTACAGATTCAAACAGATTCAACCCAGATGGCATATCCGATCATAAAAAAGGGAGCATTAATGATCTATATCACATTTCACCCTTTTTAATGAGCCTGCCTAGTTTTTTGGTTTTTTTTAACTTAGTTTTTATTAAATTTTTTTATCAGCATAGTACAATGTATATATTTCAACATTTCAACACAGTTCAATAAGTTCCTTTTCCTTTATCTCAGTTTTATATGAATTTTTTACAAACCTCTGTGTACATTATAGAATGAAAGATTAAAGAAAATAATAACAATCATAAAAATAAATAAATATTGTCCACTCCAGAGTGTAAGGTTATAGGTACAAATCCCAGACAGAGGCAGGACGGCAGCATTTTGATATAGAGCAAGGGGATTTTGCGTCACTAGATAAATAGTGTTATTGCAGCAATAAAGGCAGCATCGGTTCCCATCTTTTAGCAAAAGTATCTTTTTGAAGTCTTAGTGAAAATGTAATCTGCTCCATTTGATAAATATCCCAAACTTTTTGAATCCATGTATTGTATGAGGGAGCTTCTGGTTTCAGCCATCTGATGGTTATCGACTTTAAGGCGGCAGTGAGTAGTATATTCAAAAGGTATTTATCTGCCCTCCTGTCCAAACCCTAGCATGATTTTTCTATATATATATTGTTCTTCACAAATGTGTCCACAGTCACAGAATCAGACGTAAAAGAAGTACTACAAAGAAATGGTGAATGCTGCTCTACTAAGGGACACTATTAGTAATCCCATTGAGTAGGAATAAAATTGTGTATTATCTCGTTCATAAATTCACAAATATATTGGTGGGTTATTGCAATAGCGCAACGGCAGCTAACGTGTGTTCCTGTTACCTCTTTCTTGGTTTCCTTGTTGGGATCATAGTCGCTGTCGTTAGCTTCAATGGGATTGGCTTCCTCCATCTCCTCGTCACTACAGCAACAACAAGAAGCCAAAGTTCCGTCACACAACAGCAGGTATCTGGATCCAAAACTCTTTACAACAAGTTCTCCTTGAAACAGTTGAAATCAATTAAAACTGACCAATCAACATTCCTACATATGTTCTGGGACTGTCCAGTCATCTCAAAGTTTTGGTCTCATGTAAATTTAGTTCTATCAGACATACTAGATACTTATTATGTTCCTACTCCTGGTTTCTGTCTTCTTAATGATGACTCTGACATTACTTTAAAGCAAATTCAGCTTAAAATGATATTTGCAGGGTTTACCTCGGCGAAAAAACAATCCTAAAACACTGGTTTGATCTTGATATGTGTATGAAGTCTTTTTGGATCAACAGCCTTCTCAACATTGTCAACTTTGAACACACAACTGCACGACTTAAGCGGGCACAACCCGCAACTGTGCAAGTTTGGAACTCTTTTCTATCTGGGATAATCTCATGGACCAAGGACAATAACTAAAAAACCACGTACATGGACTCTACCTGCCGATACCTATGCTCTGTGTTGTATAAATAACTTGATTGTAAATGACAGTTATATAATAAAAATGTTGATCACAAAAAAAAACAACTGACCAATCAAGTAATGCTCTTTTGTTATTTTTAGCAAAAAGACCCAAACTACTGAGGTTCTCTGTTTTCACATCGTTACACAAAGAAAATATCCTGAAAACGAAACACATCTGACACCTCTGCATGTTTTCCAAAAACAGATCATTTACCTTGACTTTTTATTTTATTGCGGTTATGTTCTGAAAGATACTAAACAGATAATCAGTAAAGAGAACAGTGAAAGACAGGGTTCTCGCTGGTAAACATGCAAATGCAACAATATCTATCATAAAGTTTCAGGTCTTTATCAGGGAAGTCAAACGTGATTTAAATACAGTCACTCTATACAAGCAGCGTCCAGGGGAGCTTTAGCACCATCAGCTGTTCAAACCCACAAATTACCAGCTGCTTCCTTAAAAGACCTTCAGGTTGTAGACTGATTCAGATCTTTTTCCATGATATTGTTCTATCTGTGGTAATTTGCAGAGGTCCAGATCTCAGTCTTACAAACTGACATGTGCTTCCTGCAGATCACAACTCTCTTCCCAAATGAAGTTCCAGATGTGTTTGTGAGTCGGACAGGTTACAAAGATAAACGACATCATCTAATTTAACAAGCTGGCAGTTTGAATGTTGCAAATTTGGTCAGAGGCCTGATCCAGCTTTTAAGTGTTGTCCACACTTATCAGGACCATGTTTTGGCCTCTTCATCCACACACAAATGCCACTTTAGGTCACTCAAATTGAGCCTTCTTTCAAAATCCTTTCAGTGCAAAGTTTCTGTGTGTCCGTGAAGGATTATTGCTTTGTGTAAAGACCATGCACCTGAAACAACAACAATGGTGGACATACAGTAAACTGGTCTCTCTGCATTTGGTTAGCACTACCAATTAAAAGTTTACAGCTCAAGGCCAATTCATGGTTTCTGCATGACCAATACAGACTTTGATTACAGACAGTGAACTTGCATGTGGCTCTATTTCTACTACAACAGGTCTGCTGCAGACGGCTTTCATGTAGAACACAATGAATCACACAGGGCTCCCATTAATGTGTCTGAAAGGCTGTGACTTTGCACTTGTTACAGGATTTCAGCATAACTTACAGACTGGGCTGTAGCACCGTGCTAATGTGATTATTCCTGAGGAGTGTTGAGCACAGTGGGCGGACATAGCACAGCATTTCTGGAGATTTTAGAACTTCCTACTGCGTCTGGCCTCCATCGATGGAAAGCAGCACAGATCAAAGCTCCTTCAAAGTCCTGCAGTATCTACTTTGAATACACCTATTTTAATGATGAATTATAAAGGTGAAGGTGATGGAGAATCTCCCTGTACAGTCTCTCCTCATAAGTATTTCTTTTAAGCTCACTGTGCTGCTCATGTATGAGCGTTTGTAGTCGTTTATGTGTTCTTGTATGGACGTTGTGTGGACAGAAGTCTTTTTAAACAGAGGGGAGAATATATGTTTACAAAAATACTGGTACGAGTATGGTGAAGGCCTTAACTCCACATGTGCACAAAGCATGACATAAATGCCTTAATTAAGTAATAATAACTGACTTAATGTATATTTTTAAGGTTTCATTTCACTATTATTGACTTTATCGAAACACAGTCATTTTTTGTAGTTTGTAATAAACTCTGAATGATCAAACCATTTTTCAAAACATGACAATCTGGAAGTCAGACGTTCAGGTTCAGTCGACAGAGTCTCACTGTCGACTGAGCCTCCTTTGTGTCAGGTGCTGTGCTGATCAGTGAGCTGTACCTGTCGTCCTGGTTACTCCTGCTGGCCAGTTTACGAGCCTGTCGGTCCATCAGACTTGTTCTGGACCGCGTCTTCTTCCACGAGTAGTAGTACTTCACCAGACTGGAGATGGATTTGTCCGGTAACTGAATGAAACCAAGGAAAAGTCCACATTAGCTGCCAACATGCATTAAGCCACTTGGAGACTTTCAATTTAAAGTAAGTCGTTAAACGGTCCTGTGGATTTTTCAAAGATCATCAGGGATTTATCTGACAGAAAATGGATTGTAAACTGTGTGCAGTGGGGGAAGAAAAACTCAGGTCCCTGAGCTGAAGTACCACAATAAAAAACTCCATTGCAAGTATAACTTTTGCATTTACAAATAAGATCGTCTAAATTGTAATTTAAAGTTTTAAAATGAGCATTTTTCTGTTGGAGTTGCTCCAGGTGCAGCTAGTTGGAACCACTTTATGTACAATCAGATAGTTCAGTCTATTTGTTCCTAACCAAAAAACCAAAAGGTCACCAGATAAACTAAGGAGTCATGAGATAATTAACAGTAAAGAAGACAAAACTAAATTCTGATAGAGCCATAAGTAGCAGGCAGCAGTACAGTACTCGGGCAACGCTGCGTTCCACCAATGCATTGCGACTCTCATGTAATTATTATGCCACATATAAGTGACGCAGCCTTTGACATTGATGTTGTTGTGCCAGTGTTTACCATCTGCTGGATGCGGTGGAAGCTCTTGCCATGGAAGCTGAAGGCCTGTTCAAACAGCACCTTGTCCTCCACCGTCCACTCATCTGGGAACGGCGTGAAGTTCGGCAGGTCAGCCAGAGACTTCTCTATGTTGTGTTTGTGCCAGAAGAGCATGCCGAGAGCCTGTCACAGACACACACACATATATAACCAGTCTAGACTATGTCTATATTAAACCACGTAAATATCAAAATACTGTTTCTGATTGACATCAGTGTTTCCAGTGAAACACATGAACAACATGAAAGCAGTTAAAACTCTTGCTCTGTCCTCTTTTCAGTTGGTAAACAAGTAAAACTGTGTCACAGGCAACATCTGATGAGTGATTAGACTGGTAACATCAGGGGTGTCAAACTCATTTTAGTTTGGGGGCCACATACAGCCCAATTTGATCACAAATGGGCCGGACCAGTAAAATCACAGCATAAAAACCTAAAGATAACGACAATTCCAAATGTTTCTCTTTGTTTTAGTGCAATATAACTATCTTTTTACAAAACAGTATGAACAACCTGGAATTTCTTAAGAAAAATAAGTGAAATTTCAACAATATCATGCCTCAGTTTATCATTTACACATGTGCATTACAACTTACAGATCACAGTGTATCTACAAAGGCACAAAACATTTAGTCACAGGCATCTTGGAACTGAACAATATAGTATTTTACTTTATGATCAACTTGTCAAGATCTAGAAATTATTTTTAAATTTACAATATTAAAAATTAACAATTTGCAGTTAATGTCTTCTCTGTAATTTTTACACACCGTGGGCCGGATTGGACCCTCTGGCGGGCCGGTTTTGGCCCCTGGGCCGTATGTTTGACACCCCTGGATTAGGCCAACTTAAGCAGAAAGGTTTACTGACAGATGTGGTCAAAAACTCTGTGAAAGATCCAATAAATTCAGTTTTAGTCAAATTGTCAGTCACTCTACATACTTGGGCTCAGTTTAGATCAGAGTCTTAAGTTGTCCAGCAGAGGGTGACAGATTGTCTCTTTGTGGTTCTGCAGGTAACTACCCTCGAAGAGAAGGAGGCCGAGGCTCGTCGTGGAGCGCCCAAGTTCCCGCCGTCACTCACAGAGGAACCTACAGCGAACCCCGCGGAGGTCAGAGCAACTTCACGCGAGGACCCCTACCGTCCCGACAACCACCAGCAAGTAAGACGATCACAACCCGGCTCACACGCTTCCGTCGTCATTTTTGCATGACGCGTTTCTAAACACTGAAATCAGAATGCTTCGACTTCACCTCTCCAGGCACGTACCGACTGGCTCCGAGGGACCGAGCTCCGAGAGGCCGAG
>OMNN01096441.1:319-26784 GCA_900302755.1 Chromis chromis
CTTCTGAACACATTTTTAGTCATTCTGGACATGTTTTGAGTAGGTTTGAACAGTTTTTTTTGTCATTGTGAGCAAATTTTATGTAATTTTGGGAAATTTTTGAGCCACTAAACAAAATTTTATGTAATTTTGAACAAATTTTTGTTCATTTTGGAGAAAACTTTGGACTATTTTTAAGTCATTTTGATCATTGTGGACGTTTTTAAGCCACTTCGGTCAATATTTTGGTCATTTTTAAGCATTAGAGACTGAACTTTTGGCAACTTTTGAAAAATACCCAAAAAAAATGTATTATTTTCAGCATTTTTCGTGTCATTCTGAACATTATTTGAGTAGGTTTGAACAGTTTTTTTTGTCATTGTGAGCAAATTATATGTAATTTTGGGAAGTTTTTTAAGCCACTAAACAAAATGTTATGTAATTTTGAACACATTTTGGTTCATTTTGGAGAAATCTTGGATCATTTTTGATCATTGTGGATGTTTTTAAGCCACTTCGGTCAATATTTTTGGTCATTTTGGGCATTAGAGACTGAACCTTTGGCAACTTTTTGAAAAATACCAAAATAAATTGAATCATTTTCAGCATTTTTTGTGTCATTCTGAACAAAGTTTGAGTCACTGTGGACAGAGTGGGGCGCCATTTCTTCTATAACCATGTTCCAGCATCATAGAAACAATCCTTGGTTCCTGGATGTGTTTCTGGTTTCTGATCATCCACCAGAGGAAACTTTAAACAGTGACTTCTGGGTAAAAACATTCATAGTATGAAGGTAAAACTCTGCTCATTAATAAAGTCTCTGTAGATGAAGAACCAGATGATCTGAGGAGCCTCTGGAGGATAAACTGGTGACTTTCTATGGAACGACCCAGAACCTTGAAGCACGTTGAAGCAAAGCATGGCTCCAGATCTCTGGTGTTTCTCCTGCATGCAGCAGTTTAAATAAAGACCTGCAGACTGGTTTTAAAACACGTAGCGGAGGAAGAGTTTCCACACGGAGGGACTCCAGGACTAATTCTGCTTTTCAGTTTTGTTCCTGTAACACAATGTTTGGTTTTAAAAATGAAGTTGTTTGATTAGAGCAGCTGGTAAAAACACAGTGTTGATTGGAAGTTAGAGGAGATGCTAGAAACAGAAGATGGGCGGGGCTAAGAACAGGGCGGTTGCCATTCTTCGAATATTTGGGTCCAATTAACCCTTTAAGACCTGAGCCTCAAAATGTCCTCCTGGTCTTTTTTTTCTTATTCTGATTACAAAAAGGTCAGTAAATGTCCTGTGAGTGCTGGAGCCCATTTATTCAGAAGAAACTTTCAATATCTGGCAGTTATTTATGATTTACTGCCTATTATAAGAGTTACGGTAATTTTATGGTAATTTCATAGAGCGGATTCCTGGGGGGGCACGAATGAAATTACCGTAATGACCGTAATGGCAATGTCGTTGCGCTTTACAGCCATTATAGTGCCTTTACGGTAATTTTATAGTAATTTCATTTGTGTCCGTATGAAATTACCGTAATGACACTATATTGGCTGTGAAGCACAACGACTGCGGATTCCTGGGGGGGCACGAATGAAATTACCGTAATGACCGTAATGGCAATGTCGTTGCGCTTTACAGCCATTATAGTGCCTTTACGGTAATTTTATAGTAATTTCATTTGTGTCCGTATGAAATTACCGTAATGACACTATATTGGCTGTGAAGCACAACGACTGCGGATTCCTGGGGGGGCACGAATGAAATTACCGTAATGACCGTAATGGCAATGTTGTTGCGCTTTACAGCCAATATAGTGTCATTACGGTAATTTTACGTTAATTTCATCCAGCGGATTCCTGGGGGGGCACGAATGAAATTACCGTAATGACACTATATTGGCTGTAAAGCGCAACGTCATTCCTATCCCCCGGAATCAGTTGGATTTTTTCCGATAGCACAAACCGTGACGAATTTACGGTATTCCAAAGTGTGCTCTCCCAAACGTGTCGCCGATGACACACTAGGACTTAAAGGGTTAAACCTCGCATATAAATGTATTGTTACAAGCCAGTAGTGTTGGATTGGAGTGTAGACATGTTTAAAATAAATCCAGTTTCATTAAAAAAGGGGGGCCCTGAGTCCAGATCTTTCATCGGTTCTCGCTCTGAGGCCCCTTTGTCGGTCTCTAAACCTTTAGTTCCAGTGGTTGGGTCTGGACTGAGGGTCTGGACTGAGCCGCTACAGGTGGTGGACTCGGGCTCGGCTCACATGTGGACAGAGGAGGCTCAGTCCGTGTGTGTCCGCCTGTGTTCGGCGGCTGAATGAGTGTGATTGGCTCCCGGTGCGGGTCTTTGTGTTGCCCGAGAGAGAGAGAGGGAGGGGGCGTGGCTACGACGGGGCGGCTACTGCTATTGGCTGAGCCGGTGTAAAGGGGGCGGGGCTTAGCGTGGTGGTAGCGGAGGGAGGAAGGGGGGGCGGTCGGTTCTACTGCAGACCGACTCATTCCACCGGAGGAGCTGAACGGAGACACACCGGATGAACCGAGCGGATCTGACAGCGTCCTCCAGCCCAGGCATGGTGCACCGTCCCCGGGCTGAACTCTCGCTCGGACTCGGCGTCTTCCTCCGGAGCTGTGCCGCATCTCTCGGTGTTTCTTTCCGCTCGAGCGCATGAAGGAGGGCTTGTTGATTGGATTTGGAGACGATGCCACCTCCTGCTTCTTCTTGCTTTTTCCTCTGACTCTGGATGGATTTCTGATGGTTTCTAACCCCTCTGGATTAGGAGATGGACTGACTCTACAGTGGAAGTAAAGCAGCCTTCACACACAGGTGAGGCTCGGTTTCTCTGCTTGTTGGTGGTTTTTCCTGTGGATTAAGTCTCTGGTCATATGTGTGAGTTGCAGGTTAAGTCCATGTGACCTGTTTGCTGGATAATTGAGCCACATTCTTATCCGCTGAGCCAGAAACCCTCCTCATTTTGGATCTTGCAGCCTAAATAATCCTTTAATTCCACACTGCTCCATGCATTTGCAGCTTTTACATTTATGGGTGAATCTTGAGGTCATGACCTACTTCTTTAGTGGATGCATAATAAAGGTGCAGATGATGTGACACAGCTTCAACTTTCTCCAGTAGATCCAGATCTCGTCCCACTCTGCTGTATTCTCCACTCAGACGCTTCTTCCACTGTGGGTTTTGTTCAGGTTGCTTTTTATGTGGCGGAGCTTTGACTCCACCTGCAGATGTTGGGATGGCTTTAACCTCCAGTAGAGGAATGTAGATTTACTCGAGTACCGCTCCTGGTTCTGTTTCGTTCACTACACTTCCTATAAATTCAGCAGCTTCAGTGCAGTTTTCTTTCAACACACGACATGTTAAAGGCAATATGTTGCTTTGTTTTACATTAAGGTGCAGTATAATAGTAGAAAATGATCTTTAATAATGTGTCATTTATCATTTAATTAATTAGCAAGTGTTTGGATTGTTGAAGTCGGATTTCTTAACCCTTTAAAGTCCTAGTGCGTCATCGGCGACACGTTTGGGCTAGCGCACTTTGGAATACCGTAAATATGTCACCGTTTGTGCTATTGGAAAAAATTAAATGGTTTCTGAAAGCTGAGGCGTTGCACTTTACAGCCAATATGGTGTCATTACGGTAATTTCATCCGTGCCCCCCCAGGAATCCGCTGGATGAAATTACCGTAAAATTACCGTAATGACACTATATTGGCTGTAAAGCGCAACGACATTGTCACTACGGTCATTATGGTAATTTCATCCATGCCCCCCCCAGGAATCCGCAGGATGAAATTACCGTAATGACACCATGTTGCGCTTTACAGCCAATATGGTGTCATTACGGTAATTTCATTCGTGCCCCCCCAGGAATCCACTGGAAGAAATTACTGTAAAATTACTGTAATGACACTATATTGGCTGTAAAGCACAACAACATTGTCATTACGGTAATTTCATTCGTGCCCCCCCAGGAATCCGCTGGATGAAATTACCGTAAAATTACCGTAACTCTTATAATAGACAGTAAATCGTAAATAACTGCCAGATATTGAAAGTTTCTTCTGAAAAAAATGGGCACCAGCACTCACAGGACATTTTCTTTTTGTCATCAAAATAAGAAAAAAAGACTAGGAGGACATTTTGAGGCTCAGGTCTTAAAGGGTTAAATTTGTCAGCATTGTTTCCCATATTTATATTTCTGTATATTTCTTCAACTCAGCTGCAGCTTTAAAAAAAAAACAAAAAAAACAATGGGACAATCATTTGGTTTTCAAAAACTGTGATCATAGAGCTGTAGTTAACAATCTGTTTCCACATAGTATGTATACAAACCAACTGAATATTGTACATAATAATCAACCAAAAGATTCTATTCCAACCTAGAAAAGCAGAAGGCGCTCACATTTGAGAGGTTAGAATCAGATAATTACAGACAATTTTATTTAATAAATAACATATTTGATTGATTAATTGATTGGATGTTTGATTACTTGACTAGTTGTTGCACAAGTGCCTTTAACAATACTGAGAGGCACTACAGTCAGATATCTCTTGATATGATGTGGTACCTACATCAGATATTATTTACCTTATTTTGCAGATGTGTGTGCAGCTGCAGGACAAACGACTGTGCAGATATCCAACAATAGGACTTCCTGGCTCCACAATGCACGCTTGACAACTTGCAAGGAAGTTTGATGCATGTTTTGTTGTGGTCATAGATGCTTAGTTGGGAATAACAATGTTTCCAAAACTCCCTGACAACGGCCTTTACACTGCACTCCTCTGTGGGGGCAGTGAGTTCCCGGAACCACAATGCTCAGAAACAGCATTTTAGAACAAGTAAAATAATGCATCCCTGAGTAACATCACAGTAAATAATAGTCCCTTTGATTCATGAGGTTTGAGAAGTGCATTCTATAAGCAGCTTGAATATTTTTGATGCAACACAGATACGAATCTAAATTGGTAAAGTGCGGAAGGGAGGGATGAGGACTATTACAGAGATGTCTGCATAAAAACCACAACGCTCAAATGGAGTTGTAGATAGAACACATAGGAATAGAGATAAATGCCCGACAGCTTCCTGACAGACCAACCCTGGTTATTCTTCTCCAACAAAACAGTTTATCTAGCTTCTTGTTGCTCCTCACTCAAACACACACATTTTTACTCTCAGTGTCTATTCACTTGTCACACACACACCTGAACTGTGACTAATGGCAGCCCAGTGTTTTATGGGCTTTCCAAAGCTCTATCAGTTGGCAGCAGAAGGTGATGCATGGCAGACATTGTGGTGCGTGACTAAAACGGGCTGAGCTTCTCAGGCATTCCTGAGAGACTCAATGCTGCCTGACCAGGATAGTAACCTGTAATACTGTTACTGCACTTTGGGGAAATGTGAGCTGTGACGCCCATGATGCAGGGACACTGGATTTGTAACGCCCCCGCTCACACAACCATCGTCCCCACTTTGTTGCTTTTATTCCAGTGTTTAACCATGACAGGAAAAAATCTAAAATGAATTCATTAGTCTACGCACCAATCCATGTGCCCCTGCTGTTTGTGTTTTTTGACATCAGTCTGATATCTGCAGACAGCTGCAAGCTCAAATCACCCACCTGCATGTAGGTACAGACCATGTGAAATTGTATCTGTGCACTGTCCTGGATTATAATTATATTAAACAAGGGTAAATTTAACTTGGGCTCCCAAAGTGTCCACTCATACCGTGTTTCCACCGACCTGGTGCTAGAGCTAATTCGGAGCCAGTGCCTGACTTAGCACCAGTTGTTTGTGTTTCCATCGCCTAAGCACCGGCTCCAGGTGCTAAAAACTGGTGCTTAGCAAGCACCAACTCCTTGCTGGGCCAGAGCTAAGCACCGAGTACGTCGGGAGCTGGGGGCGGGGTTATCGTGACCAGGGATCAGAGGTGCAGAGGGACACACAAGCGGTAATTTGTGTCCTTTTTCTCCAGGACGTCCCTGGTCCGATTGCAGATGTATTGGAATGACTCCCAAGACACACAGCAGTTTTGCACACACTGTTGCGCACTGAAATCCGGTACAATTGTGTCGCGGATACGCAGAAGTGCCGGCGGTGGGCAACAGGCGACCTCTGCCTTGCGGACTTCCGCGGACCTTATGAACATCTTTAGAAAGATGTTCATCTTTATAAAGATAAACAGATATTATCATCAACTTATTGCGTTTGTTTAACCGCTATGTAATCGATACAAGCGTAGACATTTTACAGTGACGCAATGACGTGGCTCCAACTTGGCTCCTGGCCAGTGGAAATGCAAACCGGTTCTTAGGAGGAACGGGATTTGAACCAACTAAGCACCGAACTAGCACTAGCTCCGAACTAGCTCCTGGTGCTTCTTGGTGGAAACATGGTATCTAAGACTGTTTGGAGGTTTCTGTGTGAAAACCTGTGGTGTAGAACACCCAGTTTTATTGAGCCACACAGAACTGAGCAGTGAAAGACTGGATTTACTTTCCTTTGACTTGAGCTGCATTTGCAAGTGCTTAGAAGTACTTACTTCAGCAAGCACCGCCATGAATAATGACCAGTAGCGTCAGGGAGAGAAGCAGCTAGACACAGTAGAGCATGCAGTGCAGCAGTAAAGAACCGGTGGCAGCTCAGAGTCACAGTGCTCTTTGTAGCAGAAGGCCTGGTCCTTCCCTCGCTCAGAATGGCTGTTCTTCTCAACTCTATGAAAAGGAGGAATGGAAAAGAAGGAAAAACAGGAAAGGGCGGTGCACAGCTCAGAGGGAAAAGGGGCAGCCTCAAGTCCAAAGGAAAGGAGCTCACTGACTTTCCTTGCCTCTGCTGAGTTAGTCCTTCAGTCTCTTCTAATCCTCCCTCCACCATTTACACATTACAGAATATCTGGTTGATAAGCATTTTATCGTAAATTGAATATTTATGAGTTTATTTGGTAAAAGCAACAAAGTGAATGTAAGCAGCTCTGCATGGCTTAAGTATCTTAACTTTATAGACTGTGAAAGTTTGACTTTCTAGTGAATATTTCATTAAAACATCCCTACATGCGTTCACTCACTCCACTGTTGTCTGTGGCATATCTCTGGCATCCTATACTCCCATCCTCCCTTTTTCTCTTCCTTATTTTCTTCATCTCTCCCTCACTCTCTCTCTCCCTCCTCCCTCATTTCGCCCACACAATTGCTCAGTTCACTCCCTCTACCATGAGTAGAGCCAAACCAGTGGCCCCTTTGACTCCACATACCCTTCAAACAACGCAGAGTGGGGAGCATGTCTGAGCTCTGAGACGTACAAGCCGCCCGACAGAACTGAAGGAGAATACCAAACAGTGTCCGTCTGTGTCTCCGTCCACCCCCACCACTGCTCCCCACCGCCATCCGGAGGACCCTCTCGCCGCAGACAAAAGCAATGAATCAGGCTGCCCTCTGAGACCATGACAGAGGGTCTGATCCTTAAAGTGTTCCCACTAACCGTACCCTCTTTGCTAGAAGAGCCTCTGTGTGATAAATAATACTAATGAGACACATGCTGATGTCTTTAATCTTTTGGTGCTTCTTTGCTCCTAAGACACTGATATTAGTTTCCAATGTGAATTTTCCACACAAGAAAAAAAAAAGAGAGAAAAATACTATAGATGATAGAGATGAAGGCACAAATGACTAGAAATGTCAACATAGTTTCCACGTTACGTAAGCCCTCCAGCTTTAATACTATTCTTCAATAGAAGAAGCTTTGAGAAATGGAACAAAATGTGAAAATTGAACAGCAAGAGTGGAACAAGTGAGCAAGAGTACGGAATGCCAAGTGAGTTTTCATCACATTTGACTTAGTCTGCGTCCCTTAATTTTAGTCTCAAGAAAACACAGGTAGGTGTCAGTGACATTAGGATCTATTTCTATGTTCACAATAAGAGAACATGTCTGATGAGTTGTAACAGTAGCTGTCAAGCCACCATTCTATCACAGGTAAAATATCAAATGTAGCATCGTCGAGGGGGCTTGAACGTCACATACTTAATGATACATTGCACCTCACAAGAACATGCATATGAATATTTTTGAAGTCTTAGAGTGACAACTACAGGATATTGGTAATACCTGTGTAACTGGCACGCAGGTACTGAAGTCATAACAGCAACAGGTAATGTTGCTAACATGGGGAATATGGTACACCTCTGCTTTTAACATTAGCTACAGCATGCTCTCATTCACACCCTGAATTACAGGCTGACATAGAGTGTCGGTAGGAACTTCAGGGTGTTCTTTTTTTATTGTCAACCAGCCCACTGATGCAACAGCACACCGGGATTCGTTCCAGTATGCCCGATGGCCAGAATAACACTATTGTTTGAGATAAGACAAATAAAAGCCCAAGTCGCACCTGAAAGTAGCATGACAACATGTATCTGCTTGTGTTTGTGCGACAGGTGGCTCTAGAAGCTTGCTGATATAATAACTACTTGCAGGACTAGTTGCTACAACTACTGCTGCACTACTCTAGTACACTACAGTCAATCAGAATAGCCCTCTGAGCTAATTAGGTGCTAAGGGGACACTGAATGTACACAGTTTATTCAATAGATGACTTTGTGCCCCTATGGATTACAGAAAAGGCAATAAACTACTGAGACTTTTCTGGGCTTCCAAACGATGTAAAACTTGGTAGAGAACGTACAGAAACACAACAGATAAATGTTTATCATATTCAGGCAGATGACTGTTGAGGTGGACTGTGCAACATTTAAGTAATAAGCTATAATAGCCTCTGCTCTTTCCAGCTGTCTAGCTTACAATCCTTTTTGTCACTATTAGACAACAGTGTAAATTTACTTGTTACGCCTCGTCTATACTCCCTCGTGGACGTGCACAGCGGTAGGTGCCGACACCACGGATGTGCAGCTGTTTAACATTGTACTATTTTCTAGTCAGCTTGAAGGATGTGTTTTCATACATGTGCAGGCGCTTAAGTATTGAGCACACGTGCACCACTGCTGAGCTCCTGCCCTTGTAGTGGCTGTGTGGACTGTCTGCACGGACAAAAAAATTGGCTGCATGTGGACGTCTGCAGATTTTTCCACGTGGGCTTTTCCAGACTTGGGGAGATGACAACATTCTTATCACGCAGACCCTAGTGGACCCTCGCGGACTTGCAGATGCAGAAAGTATAATACTGATCCACTGACTTCAATTGGAATTAATCATCTTCACTGCAGAATTTGATCATATTAAATGCTAGCATGACAAACCTTTAATAGTGCAGTTACATCCTCATTCAGCATTTTGTTTTGTACATGTGTGACCATTCTAAACCGCTCGGAAAGTGGCGTTTAGTTTGGTGTGGGACTTCCTCAAATTGTTATCCTTTCAACATTTGAGTCTTTAACTGTTGTAGTGTTACAGTCAATGACACACTACTGAATATTTCCTTTGTAGAAAACAAGCAGACAGAAAGATATTATTCTATGCATATTTATGTGTTTTTTTACTGAAAACATAAACTGTGACTTGAAAACCGAGGTCCATACCAATCTGTTAATGTACAGTCTGAATGTTTTACTGCTCATGTGCCACTGTTAATGGTTCAAACTGTGACACATCATTGTATTAGAAAAGCTGCTGACGTGTTCAAACTAAGTGCTATCATAGCACAAGTAGTCTACATGTTTTCTTATCCAGCAGCATTAAAAGTGTTTCAGGTGTTTTAAAGCATTTTCCAAAATGGTTTCCTTAGAGGCCCATAATTATGCACATGTGATAGTTTAATAGAATAATGAGGGTAGTAGCTCCAGCCTAAATTCCAGTTTTATCAGTATTTCAACAGAGAGCTCATTGCTGGTCTCTGCTCTGCTTTTCACACAAAACACTTAGCCACATATGTTGTCTTGAGGCCTGCCAACATTCCCCTTGTGTATGACAGAGGCTAAAGATACACTTCTGGGGAAGGGATACTGCCTTGGAAGGACTTTCTAACTTTTTCAGTCGCAAAATCTATAACACTTAAGCAGAGCTGGCTTCTTCTTTGCCCCCCCCCCCCGAAATGCATTCTCATCGAACAGGGATCACGTCTCATAACATGCTGTCCTCCCGCAGCAGTCGAGTAGAAACAATTGAGGCAAATCCACAAACCCTTGGAAGAGGGCCAAGTACATATCACTATTCATAGCTTCATCTCTGTGTTGAAAATAACTGTGCAGTGCTAACAAGTTATTTCTGACTTGTCCTCCCCACCTGCCCTCTGCAATCACTCCAAAAGACGGACTGAATCACAGGAGACACAAAATCAAGTCTGGTTCACAAAACTGCCTCAATCCCACGGAGACATAAACAATTTACAGCTAGTCTAGTTTATGTATGTGGTGAAATTACTACATTCTGTGTCACTTTTGATCAAATGCTGTAGCTGTCTAAGTAAGGGACAGTATCCTGACAGTAGGTTAGTTTTGCCCAAGCATCTGTAAAATCAGACACTTTTAGCGAGCCATCTGTTTTAAAGTTTATAGTGATCCTATAAAAGTAGATCTAGAGAAGGCAGGAGCATCGAGTTCTCACCACCAACAACCAGGCAAAACTGGAGGCGGGTGTGGGGAATCTTGGGGGGTATCCTGGCTGTGACAACGTGAGCCCAGGGCTCAGTCTGTGGAGCTGGGAGCTGTTGTACTGTAAGCCTCCCCAAACTCCCAGTCTTTGCTGAGTCTGCCCTTCCTTTGCTGAAACACAGGAAGCTCAACTTGATCACACAGGAAGCCTGCATCAAGAAGCCTGGAAATGAGCCAAATCTCCCCCTTGAAGCCATGAAGATGACATATTTGGTGTTCAGTGGGAAAAGAACATACAGAACGACAGAGAGAAGAGAGAGATGGGACTACACTGCTGTGACACAAAGAGTTGAAAAGTTGTGAGCTGCCAAAACGGCAGCATATTGTCTTTGTGAATAAAGCGTGTCTGATCTGAACGTAAACCAGGCCATCGCTGTAATCTAAGCTCTGGGAAAAGCTAAACAAGCCCGGAAACTGCCTCAAACAATGCCAGCGACACAGCCAAAGGACCTAACTGGAAATTAACAAATGGCTGACACTGATCATAATTCACTGGGACAATCTACACAAATCAGTGCAGCACCTGTGCTGCTGAAAGAGTGAAAGGAATCATTTAGATACAAGACAACGGTGTGCAGTCTCTGACTAATATTTGCAGCTGTGAAGTGATTAATGAATAGTCTGTTGGGATGGAGACGAGAATAAACAGTATTCCTGCAGAGCTAATGGTTCCAACAGTGAGTCTGCTGGAGAGAAGCTGCTGCTACTGAGGGACAAACTGGATCGGCTGAAAACAGGTCAAGTCCAAAGGTTCAAGTCGGCTTTTAAATTTAATGTGAAATGAGACTGATTGAATTATACAGACAGCAAACAAACTCAAAGGAAAGATGTAATAAGCCAGGAATGTACCCAGGCGACGCAAATTGACAGGAGGACAACAACCAACAAACATCAGGTGGTGTTTGACCTAACAGTGGCTCTAGATGAAAAGTTAAGGGATCATGAAGGTATTAAAGTCCTAAGTGAGAGTTTCTTTTAAAATCTGAGACTACACAAAAAATAATGCATCAGAATCATTGTTGCTAATCCCTAACTGATGACAGAAAGTGATAATCAGAAAAATTCCACTTGCCACTTATTATATAGGAAATAATAAATAATATATATTTTTAGTGGTACTATTTGAAGTAAGCTGGCATTTAAAGGTACAAAGTCCTGAAAAATGTATGAATATTTGGTTGTTATGATCAGGACATACTGTATGTTGGCTAAGGTCCTCTATCTAACTTTTTAAAATTGAAGCATGAAGGCAGAAGTGACTGTCTGCACAAAGTTTCATCTAAAAGCTGTTGAGACATTTCACTCAAAACCTCAAACGTAGCCTTCATGTTGGTACTAAGGGAGACGTCAGAGTAGACCAGCCACATAACACACATCTATGTGAAAACAGGAACACAGAGAGCAAACTAGAACACACAAGCTGTCCAACAGAAGCTAACATGTCACAGAGACTGTGTGGAAACTGCTGTCTTACTTCCAAGGCTGTTAGATACGTCAAAGCTGGGTCTTAATCCGATTTTAACCTTGCAATAGGCCAGCTGTGGACACCTCCACCGTCTTTCTGCGGAGGCCCTAATGCTCGAACACGGGCACATTAATGACACTCAGATGTCTTTCATTAGGCCCCAGACTTCACACTTAAACTGGAGGGCCTCCATTTCCGCTACCAAGAGAGAGAGAAATCTGTGCAGAGCTCAAACAGTAAGCACTCAGCAGTTACATGTATTCTCTCAGGGGAACAGTAAAGGGATATCTGTCATGTTTAATTCTCTGAGCTTTTTTTTTAGGGGCAACTCACTGAACATCATGTTCTGAAACGAGTTCAAGCTCTGCTGTACTGCTCCATCAGAACAACAGTCTTTTGGTAAAGGGCTTTTCCTGCACTACAGCTTTAAGGCTTGACGTCCCAGAACAGTACAGCTGGTACTGAATATAAATGAGCACACTTTAAACATAGTTTATCCTACATTTGGTTGGAGTGTGGTATCATTTTACTTACAGGCTGCTAGTGACCTGCCTCATTCATCTTTTTCAATCAGCTACACTTGCTTCTGTAAAGTTCCTCAAACATTGCTGCATTTAATTGCTACAGCTGATGGTGTGAAACCTTAAACCCCTTCCCTTTCGCAGTGGTTCTGCAGTGACTTTACAAGAAAAGCTTGAGGTATTACATTTATTTTCTCAGATGTTTGCATTGTTGGACTGTCTATGTGTAGTGTGTAAAGCTTTTTCACCATAACGTTTACCGTTATTTTCTACTAGTTGATGTCGATGATTGCACCGGCTGAATTTGATTGAAAAAACATGAATTTCCCAACACTAATGAGTGGCCTTACGGAAGCCGACGTGCATGAAGCTACAGCGCTATAATGTGTTTGTGTCTCTGAACTGGAAGCTGCCTGGTGACTCACTTAACACCCCTGAGACGTCAGCTTCTAACAGACCACATTCACAGACCAGGAGAACAGAGTTCACATTGTACTGGCTTTATGTTTTATGGAGCTGAAGGCAGAAACATTGGTAGTGATCAATGCTTAGTAAATGACCACAAGTATGAAGACAAATTCTGATGACTTTGGTAAGCTACGAAGCCGCACCGCTTGATGGATTGTCGGAGCATTACGGCTACCGTAGTCAGGAGCCTCGCGGAGTAATACGTACTGTGCTTCAACATAATATTATGGTGTGTGTATAAGGACCCCAAAATGGCACCTGTTAAGAGACATGCTTACGAAGCGGATTTCAAAAAGTGAGTGTATTGTTTTGTATTTTATGTGTTACAACTGAACAATGTTGAGTTATTGTAAATAAGTTGAATAAAGTTTGACTTATCTGTTTTGTTTCGCTTAATGCGCCTTATAATCCGGTGCGCCTTATAGTCCGAAAAATACGGTACTTAAAAACTACCACAATGGTGTTTTGCGGGTTTTAGATTTCCCTTTAGATTTGGTGCTTTTGTTGAACACTTACACATCTCTTCTCAAAAGAAGTTATTGATAATGGTATTTCTTTTATCTCAGAACAGGTTTTAATCAGTCAGGTTCGTGTTCTGGGTTCTGAGAGTGAGACAGAGGTAAAATAAGAGAAAGTGTTCAAGCGATAAAGAGGGAATGCAGAGCGCTGAAGAGGAGTTGGGGATTCCCAGTGTTGTGTCTGGTGCTGGAAGCGACGGCTTGTCATTCTAATGGGAGAATGTGCTTTTAATAAGGGAACATGACTCATTGATGATTGACAGGAGAAGACAGTATTTTTTTTTTTAGAAAAGTGAAAACAACAAAGGATTGGAATTTGAGTGTAAAGAGAAAGGTAAACCAGAAAGCCAAGGGGTTTAGATTAAGGAGACAGACTGTTTGGCAAGAAGCAGTGAGTTGAATTCTCAAGCTTATCAGAGTGAGACTGCGGTTAGAGTGGTTTTCATGCAAAAGAAAAAATACACACACTAATAGCTCAGATAGAACTGGTTTGTTTTCCAGCTAGACAGCAGTTCAACATCAAAAGAAGTGTGTCTGCTTGTGTCTGGGTGACAGACATTAAAAACGCACAGACACACACTGAAGCTACTGTGTCAAGAAGATATACAGTATATACGTGCATTGCTTCATACTCTACCTGCTTGAAGGCCGCACTTCAAGCAGATATACTAGAAAGGTTGTGCTCTCGTATATGCGTGCATGTTATTACTTGCTTGTGCTTTGTAGTGCTTTTTAGATTTCCTTTTAATGTCTTGAAGCAGTTGTTAGTCATCGTATTTGACCTAAGAGTTTTTTTTCCTGCATGTGAAATACAAAGCCATAGATGAATGGCGGTGATGATGCACTCAGACATTTCACTTAAAGCAGCATCTGTCCAGGTTAAGCCACTTATATACACTTATTATAGCTGCATCTTTACAAAACGGTGAAATGTCGTATTTCGTCTGACCTAAACTCGATCATCTCTGCCATCAACTGTTTGACATTGTTCCTTGAAAAATGAAAACCAACAGCTTAATATTGCAACTTTAGATTAATTTGAAACAGCCAAGGTATATTGCTTCTCTTTTTACCTTCTTACTAGTAATAACGTAATATTTTCGACAGCACCACATGCCGTGCAAATCAATTTAGATGATTGGGACCCATAAAATACCAACAAAATTTAACTGACACCTATTTATTTATTCTCTCTTTGTTTTCTCTCACCTTTATCCTAATTATATTTAGGCGTGTTGAGCAGTTCTCCTTTTCACACAAGCACACACACCGTCTCTCATTCACTTAGACAGCTTTCATGTCAAGTATCACACCTGAGTCATCCGAGACAGCGTTGTTCAACAGGGACACGGTACAAGACAGGTCACCGAGAGTTTATGTGTGTTGTCTGTCTGTGTGTGGTTGGCTGCTCTAATGACGGTAATAAGTTGCCCTCCTCAGCTGGGTTCAGGATTCCTGTCATTGTTTGATTTGCTTGACAGAGACTACTGTGAGTCAAGACGGATACATACACTAAGAGCCTGTGTGTGTTTGTAGAGAGTAGTACCTGTGTTATCGTGTTTGCATCATTGTAACCGAAGAGTTTTGACCTCGAAACCTTCAGGAGCTTCCCCTGGCTGCAGCATGTTAAGTCGCAAAGTAATTGTGACATTTTTGTTGCAATATTTTTGTGTTTAAATGAAATTTTTTTTTTTTTTAAACTTGACAAATTGATGTATGAAACAATTTGTGGACAATTCATTGGAAGGGTTTAATTGGACTGCCTGAAATCTCATTTAGTTCAGTGTGATAAACTTAGATTATGTATGCCATATTATCACACAAAGCAAAAATCCATATCATTCAGACTGCCTGACTAAAAAGAAAATAATATATGAACTTAATGTCATTGTACATGTTGCTGTATGTAGGTGTTTGTGTGTGTGTGTGTGGTTAGTCAGCTCAGAGGAATGCTCTTTCTGCCTGCCGGGGCCTTGAGGAGGGCGTGGGCTGCTGTTTGGTTTGCGGCTTGCACCGCGGGTGGAGGGGTTAGAGACAGCTCTGCCTCGACTTGGCCCTGGCCGTCTCACTATCTGCGGGGGAGTGCACATGCACAAGGCAGAAACACACACACACGCTCACCAGACAACAAATGTGCCTTTGTGCTCCACTGGCTGCTACTACCACCACCGCTGCTGCTTCATGTGCTGGACTACAGCTGGATATGTGTGAGAAAACAACTTGACGTGAAGGAGCAGAGGTTTAACAGGAGAGAGGGAGATTAATTTTCAGACAAGAATACAAGTGAAAGTCTTAAAATACCAGAAGTGAGATATAGATCGGCAAGGAGGTTGTGAAAAGTTGGCTGACACTGAGGATAAGCAGCATCCTTTGCAGAAGATGCCTAAGAGATCCAGGACTTAATAAAAACCTCATCAGATGACTCAATAGAAGCCCAGAAACATGAGTTTTTGTTGGCCACAAGTTGAAAAAAACATGTGTTGAGCATTTATTGCGTTTGGTTTGTTAGGCTGAAAGGATGGATTAGAACACCACTTTTGTCTAAGTAAAAGAACCAGAAACTTAAGTCAAGCTAAGAGCTCCCCAGACACTTTACTGTCAAGGACACCCGATATAGTGACACAAGAGACTCTGGATTGCAATCTGATAAGATTTTGAGCTTAAGAACCACATCTGTGGGTAGTTTGTAGGTATTTGGTGTAGAATTTCTCTCGTGTGTCGCATAACGTGTAATACAGAATACAGCATCCATCCTTATGTAGTCTCTCAACAGCCCGATACAAGGCTTATGCTTGTGTGTTTCAGGGTTCTCCCAACTTCAACATAGTAAGGGGAGAGAGAAATAATGTAGGGAGAGAACGAGTGCACAGCCTTTCTAGGGGAAACCGAGGGAATGCTACCCCAGAAAATTTTTGAAATCTGCAACTCTGCAACCTCTGTAAGTGCATTTCCTGCATTTTTAGCCAATTTAAGTGCATAAAAGAAGTACAAAAATCACTCTCTCAATCAATCAAGGCCATTCCAAGACTTCTTTTCCTCTTCCCAAACTTCTCCAACATGTTACACTGCAAGACCGAATATAAAAAAGTGAAGAATTCTCCAAGTCAAAAATTAGGCGACAGTGAACAAGAATATTAGAATTCAAATATATCCTATCCTATACGAACCGAGTGACAAATTATAAAAAGCAAATAGAAAACATTCTTTCCCCTGGCGACTAAAGAAGACTTGATTTTCTATTTGTTTTGTATCTTTGGTGAGTAATAAAAAGAAATACATACGTAGACGCGGATCGGGAGGCGGAAAAGGAGCCGACAGTAAGGGATGGTGAGGACATGCTAACGCTGTCGGTCTCCGACGATAAACACCCTGAGGAGCAAGATCGAAGTGCCGAGTGGGAGATGGAGCAGTATTTTGCAGACTCTAGTAAAGTCGTCCGTCTGTACCCTTCCTCCGCCGCTGCCACCGCACAAGTTGAATATTCGGATATTCGTTATTATATCCGGAGCACAGAAATTGCCAGACCAGCCCTAGGTCATCAAGGTGACTAACTGGAGAAAATCGCCGGTCGCCGGCCCTTTGGGAGAACCCTGGTGTTTTACTTTGTCTGGATTGCCGGGAACTCTGGGTCCCCTATTTTCCACCCACTGTTCAGAAACCTGCAGTTTGGGTGAAGTGCAGGATAGTTGGTATGGCATGAATGTTTTTGTCATTCTATATATGTTCGCCATGTAACAAACTGTTGCTCTGTCTGATGTAGGGCTAGGTATAAGTTTGTAATTAGTTTCATAATCATGTTCTTTTATTACATACAGTCAAGCCCGAAATTATTCATACCCCTGGTAAATTTGCCATGCCACTTTTGTTCAAATGTAAATAAAAGCTGAGAAATATTTTTTCCACAATGATGCCTCTTGTACATTGTCTTATTATCTTCTGGGAGACGCTTGTGTCATTTCCAATCAAGAAAAAACTTGCTGGTTGAATAAAAGTAACATTAAGTCAAAATTTACTCAGGGGTATGAATAATTTTGGGCTTGACTGTAGTTCATAATCTAAATCCAAACTTTGCCCTTTAAAGGCTATTTTAGTTTTGCATGGCTGCTTAGGTTTGGCTTATTTAGTTAAATGGTTTAAACATGTAGTGGAAAACCTTATCTTTGTTTCACAACTCAGTAGCTCATACCAGCACCAGGATTGGAAAACTTCAAATTACAAAAAAGTGAAATGCTGGGTATACCCTCCCTCACTCCCAGTGCATGTCGGAATAGGCTCCAGTGCCCACAACGCCAAATACATAAACAGTTTATGTAGTTTTGCGACCGAGAGAAACATTCATGCCTGTCCACCAAAGGAAATCTGGTAAGGGTTGGAAAAACTGAGCCTGTATGAAATAATTTTTTGCCTGTCAGTCAATAGTAGTGTACTTTTCTCTCAGTAGTTGATATTCTCAGGATAGGGATGTTCTTATTTTTGATTTTGTTCAATTTATTTTACTCTTTGCCACATTTGAGCTCTCGAAACTCAAATATTTTGACAGAAAAAATTACCAACTACTGATGTAAACTGGAGAATTGACCATGGGTTTAACATTTGTGGCCAAAGTTTTGAAGCAAATACCCTTAAAACCAGAATCCATAGTTCCTTATTAAGTGTAGAATAGCTTTGTAAAATAAACCAAACTTTTACTGAGAAAAAAAACTGACTTTTAAATGTAAGTGCTTTATGAAGCCCAGTTGATTTATTTAACTCTTTGCCACATTTGAGCTCTCGAAACTCAAATATTTTGACAGAAAAAATTACCAACTACTGATGTAAACTGGAGAATTGACCATGGGTTTAACATTTGTGGCCAAAGTTTTGAAGCAAATACCCTTAAAACCAGAATCCATAGTTCCTTATTAAGTGTAGAATAGCTTTGTAAAATAAACCAAACTTTTACTGAGAAAAAAAACTGACTTTTAAATGTAAGTGCTTTATGAAGCCCAGTTGATTTTAGACACTGAGTGAGTAATCACCAAGTAATAGTAGTATTTTTTCCTACATTGTCAGTTTTGAAATCACTCAACACTGATAATTTCACTGTGGGATCTCGTATCCAGGTGGAGGATGATGCAGTGGATCGTATCGTTTAAAAGAATGAACAAACATTGATTTCACTGGACCAGTAGACCTGCCTACACTCTGCCCTGCTGTAGGAAAAAAACTTAGCTGGACTGCAGACCGTGGAGAAATTTATTGATGACTTGCATCTGGAATATTCTCAGTCATTCATCATTTTTGTTCAAGAGAGACTGCTCCGCTCATTGACTATTAGCAGTAAAACTAATGGCTCCCAGTCTTCCATCGTCTCCCTGGCTTTTTGAGTCCAGACTCTGTTATTTGTCGTCTAGCCTGGCCGGTCGTCTGTCTGCTGGTTTCGTATTTCACATTAGGCCCTCCTTCACTGGTCCCAGCACACTTCAAACCCTATGATATCACCTATGGGCCACAGTCAGGCTTTTTTCCCCCTCTCACTCTATTCTTGTTCCTCCAACCCGCCTCCACCTTTGTTAGAATAAGAGAAGTCTGATGACTTTTCCAGAGAGAGTGGGAGGTGTGCGAGTGGAATATGTTTCACCGCTGTTGGAATGCATTCACAGTCCAGCATTTGTGCACTTGATCACTTGTCGGTCCACAATGAAGAAAAATTTATGTAACACTAAAAACTCAGAAGAATCGCATATAAGTTGAAGACTTTGCCATCTAACATTATTTTTTCTGTTAATTATTAGTCTTGTCTTAATTTTGCCCCAAACCTCAAACATATTTAGTTTTATGTCAATTCTAAGATTCTGGAACCAAAAAGGTTTTTTGCTTGAAATTGAAATGATTAAGCAAATATCAAAATGGACGGACGGACAGACGACTTTACTAGAGTCCGCAAAATACTGCTCCATCTCCTGCTTGGCACTTTGATCTTGCTCCTCGTGGTGTTCATCGTTGGAGTCTGACAGCGTTAGCATGTTCTCACTAGTCCTTTCTGTTGGCTCCTTTTCCGCCCCCCGATCCGCGGCTACGGCCGTGACGGCGGGGTTGTTGCACTCGTTGTGCACTCGTTCTCCCCCTACATTGTTTTTCTCTCCCCTTACTATGTTCAAGTTGCCAACACCATTGTTCACATGCTTGTGTGCGTTGTGCTTATCTGGAAGATTAACACAACGCACACAGCAGCAGATTACAACCTAATCATCCCTGACCATATACAGGCAGTCTTCCTTTTCACTTTTGCGTAGCATAAACAGAAACCATGTCGACATTCAAGGAGGTTACAACCATGTAGATGTTGAGACCACAACAGAGAAAATTGTTAGGTCAGACCTGTACAAGTTTCTCTTCAGATCTTTATATCATCGGTGTTGTGATCCAGAACTGCTGTTGGCTTTACTTACTAGTATTGGCTGCACCAGTTGTGGTCTCAGTTACATCTTGCAGATGCTTAGCATTGATTTCTCAGGACATGCACAACAACAGTCCCAAGAAACACAGGACATGTAAGGTAGCCATGGAGCACTTGCAAACAAAAAACAAAGTGACCTAAAAACTCATGGATGTGTTACTCTGAACTATTCTTCCTGGGTTATTTAATTGTCTCACTGGTATCCAAACAACACGCCCCAGCACAGCCCCTTGTATTGTTTGGAAGAGGGAAAGAGCTGGACAAAGAGAGCTTGCAGAGAGGATGTGTACAGAAAAAACTTGGACTGTAACCATCTTTATTTTTCTAATTATGTAATGTTCTGTGTAATTATGCAGTTGCAGATTCTTTGAATGGTGGCACAATGAAAGATTAACCGGAGAGAACTCCTACACAGAAGATGAAACACTTAGAGAAAATGAATTCACCAGCAATGCAAGACTGAACTGACTGAGAAAAACACTTAAAATGAATTGAACTTGAAGTAGCAGTGTGTCTGAAGGTTGTTGCAGCCCCTCACGCAGAATTAGTGAATGATTTGCCTCTTCACATGTTGTTGTTGGAGAGCAGCAGCACTCTGCAGCCCTGTTGGTCATGGCTCGACAGACTGGCCGCAGACTTTATGAAAGGCACAAAGGCCATTTCAGCCCTATACCCCCACACTCCCACCCTCACCCCACACTCAGTGCTGGGACGGAGGCAGGGCGGTCGGATAGTGGGACAGTGGGACAGACGGAGGAGAGGGAAGGGGGGTTAGTGGGCTCGGTCACAGACACTCTGAGCTGCCCTGAGCTGTTGAGACAGTCTGCCAGCCCTATTGTCCAGCAGCACCCTCCTTTCTTTATCCATCACCCACTTTGTCCTCCGCCCTCTGTGCTTTCAAAGGACAGATTGCGGCTAGAGGTCCCGATGTTTACATATACGCTTGCAGGGACTTAAAAAATACTTTGTTCCTATCTGAATTAAACATGCAAGTTTAAAGATACATTAGCACCCAATAAACAGCACTGAACAACAACAAGAAATGAACTTGATTGTAAAAAGGTGTATTTTCTGGCATCTTTTAGTGAACTTAAACTTTCATTTGAGCTGGGAGCTTGGCAGGGAGTTGTAAAAAGTCCATGTCAAAAGGTCTGAGACCACAGGGAGGAGGGAGGACCGCTCGGACTATTGCCAGCCTGAACACACACACAGTGTATATGTTTGTGTCTCTGAGCATAACTGGGCAAGCCTCAGAGTGTTTGTTTTGCCCCCCTTCTCCCAGCTTAGTTAAGCTCAATCTGCTCTGTCTGAGTCTGTCCAGTGAGTCAGCCATAAACACACACATCTGAAATGTATGTACCTACTGATCTTCATTTGTATGTCATCCTTTTTCCCCATTCAAACAACCCATTTACTCACTTGAGTTCTAAATTTGTGAATACCCTGTAGACAGTCATTTTACCTCACTCTCACTCTTACATTTGTGCATGTTTGTGTGTGTGCATACAAATTGCACTCCCTACCATCAACACACACATATGTGCTGGTTGGGTGTAAAGGTCAGGTTCAGCCTCAGCTCAACGCAATGATGTTGACACAATTTCCCCCTGTGGCAAAAAAAATCTATACCAATTTGTCGCTTTCATTTTTGAACATCAATTTCACTCCAACTGTCTGTTGACAGAGAAACGGCAGCAGAAAGATGTTTTAACAAGCCTCACATGTTGTC
Source organism: Chromis chromis (assembly GCA_900302755.1). NCBI lineage: Eukaryota > Metazoa > Chordata > Actinopteri > Pomacentridae > Chromis > Chromis chromis. The sequence continues at coordinate 22,062 of OMNN01096441.1, forward strand.
TCTACAGATGGATATAAAAATCAATGTAGGATAGAAAAGTGCAGGTTAGGACATTTCATTTTTTTTTTTTTTTTGGGGTAATTGAGTCATAGCGAGGGCAGTTCTTCCTGCGTTGGGGGTGTCTGTTTGATTGACCTCGATTCATTTTTTATTGGGTTTTTTCTGACATGTTTTCTTCCCTTTGAGACTAAAATGGAAATGTTTGACTGTACTAGCAGATGTACAAACCATGAGATGATTTTAATGAGCTGGATAATCTAGATGTTAACATAACAGTTTGGATAATCAGCCAGTCATTAATTAATTTCTCAAGCATAGATCCCATTTATGTTGCCATGTTATAGCCTCCAAAACCTTAGCTTTTACTGCATTTATTTATCTTATGTGATAGGAAACTTTTTGGTCACGCTAAACAAACAATTTGATAAATTCACGCTGAGCATTAGGAATTTTTGAGAGGCTTTTTTAACAGTGTAGACTGGATAATTCACAGATTTATTCATAAAACAATTGCTATTTTTGTTAACCAATTATAAAACACATTTTTTGTGAAGTTAAATTACAAATCATTAACACAGGTTGTGATGCGTCATCTATTCTGCAAATTGTAGCACACAAACTGAAAAACAAATCACATTGAAATATGTTAGGTTAGTAATCTGCCGCATTTCTCACAAAATTTCTTGTACTAGTTCTTCACAATGACGATTTAAGACTTGCCTGTATGTAATATCGCAGTAAATAGGATAACTTTGACTTTTGATTAAACCAGACAAGACATTTAAAGACATAATGCAGCAGATAAGTGAAACTATCTTTCAAAATGTGATACAAGCATCAAACTTGGCACAAATACTCCTTAGGGGATACGTTTTTGAAAATATACGCTGGCCCCCTGAAATTCAAGATTTCATTTTTTGCGCATAAATTGCCTATTTTACCACAGATTCTCACTACAGTAACTGATTTAGTTGATCTTGGTGTTAAAAAGTAGGTTCTCAAGTATGAGGAATCCAAAAATACAACTCTAAGATCTCTTTGGAGCTTCTTTCTACCATTTCTAACCCAAAACAGTGAAAAATTAACAGGGAATCTGCAATGATATGAAACTACATGTTATCAAGAGTGATACATGTATATCTACAACACGTATTTCTATTTAACCCTAACCCTAAGACCTACTGCACGACTATAGCATTATGGAGGTTAACCACAGTTCTGTCATTTTGATCCAAAGTCCCAAATAAGGTAAAACTAAGATTCTTGGTGATTCAGAAGTCCAAAAACCAGATTCTGCATCATCTAAAATGTATGATTCGGTACCAGAATCCTCCGTATTGGACAAGTCTGTGTATATTTATAGCGAAAAGTAGTGTTTTGGTATTGATTCTTGAAAAAATGGCAGCCACCTTGAATTTCAAGTGGCCAGCGTAACCCCCAAGGAGTATTTGTGCCAAATTTGGTGATTGTATCAAATTTTGAACGATTCACCTGAAAAAAATCACTTATCTGCTGCACTAAAAACCAAAACAACGAGCTGAATAATGTTAAAAGGACTAACTAGGAGTTTGTCACTACAAGAGACTCCACTCTCATTGTGTGTATGAAGTAATGTCATTTATAGTTGATATAAAAACATTGATATTAGCAGCTAAACTAGAATATTTCAGGGCTTCATGAGGATTTTTAAACTTTTTTGTCATGTTTTTTGTTAAGAGAGCTCCTGACACACAAACAAAGCAAGCATTTGAGCCTCCTATTGATTCAAGATGAGTGAATAGCAGTAGTGTTTTCAGCGGGAAGTTGTATTTCACTTGTTTTGAATGTTTTTCTCAAAGGCAATATTCTTAAATTAAAATTTTCCAAATTTTGCATTGAGAACGTCCTTCCTTTGTTATCATGTAACATTGTAGGAACGTTTTATAGAAGAACGTTCAGCAACATCCTCAGAACACTGCAGGTAAAATGTTCCACCTTTGTTCATATTTCAAATTACAGGAAAGTTTTGTAAAAACACTTTCTGTCTTCTGAGACCTCGGTAACATCTTTAAAACATTTATTGAATGTGGTTTGAGAACGTTCTTCTGCTGTTATCATAGAACATAATCTGACAACATCCTCCAAACATCCTCTGAATGTTAAAACGTTCTGTCTTAGTTCACTTTTAATCTCATAGGGATTCCTATTATAGAGTTAAGTATTTAACAGTAACTTCACCCACTTGGCATCTTTAGCTTTCTCCAGCAGCTCCTTGGCTTTGCTGATGTGCTGTGAGGTCTGGTTGACGATCCCCTCAATGTTGGTGAGGTTTGCCATGTTGTCCTTTATCTGCATGATCATCTTGTCCAGCGTGGTTCTGTTGAGCGGCAGCTGGATCTGCAGAACCTGCATTGCGACCCGCTCGATGCTCTCCGGATCGGCTCCCTCCTCTGGGCGGAACAACGGAGGACGGAGAGGAAGTAAACCAAACAATCAAGCTAAAGAACGACATTTAGACTTTCAAGCAGACGTAATACAGAATTCACTTGATTCAGGGTGAAGATTACAAACATTAACATGTATTAGAATCAGTTTATTGTTTCCCTTTGTATGTTCTTTAGTAGCACCTGGTGGTAGGAGCCATAGACATATATATGTAGACGCCGCATTGACTGTGGAGGGACGTGCCTAAAGCGCCGCCATCTTGGTACAGGGCTAGCAGAGGAGGGAGTGCATGGACATCTATGGAGGTAAGAGGTACTCCACAATCTTAAAGTGGAATTATTCACTGAATTTTCGACCGATTTCCAAACGGTTTGATTTGTTTAAAACGTCACACACGTAGCTATGACAGGATGCTTGGATGTCCTTTTATTCTATTGATGTCTGCCTGTCTTTCCTCCATGTCTGACATTTGTAACAAACAACCCACATGAATATATGTTGACAATTGATGGATTTATGATCACTTTTATAGTGCAAACATGTAATTCCACTGTAGGAGCGAGTGGCACTGTACCAAGATGGCCGCCGCGTAGGCATGTCACTCCATTCAGCAGCAGCAGTCAATGCAGCGTCTACGTATATATGTCTATGGTAGCAGCAGTTTAACAGCAAAGAGGAAGTGAGCTAATAGAAACAGGAAGTACTCTTCAGGAAGTTCTTTTCTACGTGATGGGATTAAAATGAGAATCAATCCTCTTAATCATGTACCTTGAAGTCCACAGTCATGACATATTAGCATGTTTCTGTCATTATATGTTAGGTTTAGTACAATATTTTTGATATTGGTTCGTTTTTTAACTACAAATGGAGGCATTAGTACTTGGTGTTGGTAGTTAAAGCACAGGTACGTATGCAAATAGTATTAGCTGTTGTATTTTTATCTTTTATGTTCCTTGACATGGCTTTAAACATCTGTTGACAGTTTATGTCAATAATCTGTTCACTTTTAATATGCTAGAGATATTATGTAGTACTTTCAAAGATACAGTATGTCACAAAAGTGAGTATACCCCTCACATTTCTGCAAATATTTTATTATATCTTTTCATGGGACAACACTGAAGAAATGACACTTTGCTACAATGTAAAGTAGTCACTCTACAGCGTGTGTAACAGTGTAAATTTACTGTCCCCTCAAAATAAATCAATACACGGCCATTAATGTCTAAACTGCTGGCAACAAAAGTGAATACACCCCTAAGTGAAAATGTCCAAATTGGGCCTAATTAGCCATTTTCCCTCCCCAGTGTCATGTGACTCATTAGTGTTACAAGGTCTCAGGTCTGAATGGGGAGCAGGTGTGTTAAATATGGTATTATCGCTCTCACACTCTCTCATACTGGTCACTGGAAGTTTAACATGGCACCTCATGGCAAAGAACTCTCTGAGGATCTGAAAAAAAGAATGGTTGCTCTACATAAAGATGGCTTAGGCTATAAGAAGATTGCCAACACCCTGAAACTGAGCAGCAGCACGTGTCCAAGACCATACAGCAGTTTAACAGGACAGGTTCCACTCAGAACAGGCCTCACCATGGTCGACCATAGAAACTGAGTGCACGTGATCAGCGTCATATCCAGAGGTTGGCTCTGGAAAATAGACGTATGAGTGCTGCCAGCATTGCTGCAGAGGTTGAAGGGGTGGGGGGTCAGCCTGTCAGTGCTCAGACCATACGGCGCACAATGCATCAAACTGGCCTGCTTGGCTGTCATCCTAGAAGGAAGCCTCTTCTAAAGATGCACAAGAAAGCCTGCAAACAGTTTGCTGAAGACAAGCAGACTAAGGACATGGATTACTGGAAGCATGTCTTGTGGTTTGATGAGACCAAGATAAACTTATTTGGTTCAGATGGTGTCAAGTGTGTGTGGCGGAAACCAGGTGAGGAGTACAAAGACAAGTGTGTCTTGCCTACAGTCAAACATGGTGGTGGGGGTGTCATGGTCTGGGGCTGCATGAGTGCTGCCGGCACTGGGGAGCTACAGTTCATTGAGGGAACCATGAATGCCAACATGTACTGTGACATCCTGAGGCAGAGCATGATCCCCTCCCTTCAGAAACTGGGCCGCAGGGCAGTATTCCAACATGATAATGACCCCAAACACACCTCCAAGACGACCATTGCTTTGCTAAAGAAGTTGAGGGTGATCATGATGGACTGGCCAAGCATGTCTCAGGACCTAAACCCTATTGAGCATCTGTGGGGCATCCTCAAACAGAAGGTGGAGGAGCACAAGGTCTC
>OMNN01096442.1:0-10548 GCA_900302755.1 Chromis chromis
TGTACATATGCATATATAGCTCACATGTAGCTTAATTGAGAAAAAAAATGGAGCCATTAGCCGAAGTTGGGATCCGTCTCCTTTAAATCTCAAGTATGACTCCTGTTGTTCTCTCCTTTCTCACCTACTATATCTCCTAGTGAATTTTAGGAGGACAATATGACAAAAACATCTGACAAAATAGCCATAACCATGACTCATGTTCAAAAATGGGTCAAGGAATCATGCTTGCAACTTAACATAAAGAAAACCGTCTGCATGATGTTCAGTAAAAAAACAACTGAATTACAGCGGTCCAATGTCTTCCTGGACGGAGTAGAGCTTAGTCTTGTCAGAGTTTAAATACCTGGGACTGACATTGGACCTGACATTGACATTTAGGAAACATATTAAGCACCTCACAAAGGCTGTTCATTTTAATGTAGTAAATTTTAGACAGGTAAGACCCTTTATGACTGTATGCTGCACGGATGTTTTTACACTCTATGATTCTGTCACATATAGAGTATTGTATAACCACATGGGCACTTGCTGCTGGCACAACACTCAAACCAGTAGAATCACTTTTTTAAAAAGCCATAAAGCAATAAGAGAGACTCCAAAACTGGCCACGTTTAAATCACACCTAAAACAATGGCTACAGGAAAACCAGGCCTGTGAACACTTTGTGTATAGTTGTTGTTATTGTTGTATCTTGTCATTGTATTTTGTAATGTTTTGTATTTAGTCACCTGCCTAGGGACTACAGATGGAAACTAGCATATTTGCTATAATCTGGCATATTTACACTGTAAGTGTTGCAGATGTTCATTAATATGCACTGTCTCTATTAAATAAAAAAAAACAAAAAACAACAGAATCGAAGCTAAAATAAGCCTAAAATTAAATTTAAAAAATCACAATTTTGTCTCCCAAGCTATAGAGGAGCAAACTTTGAGCAGTAAGATTTGCCTCTGGGTCTGTTCAAGTAAAAGACAACATCCCTACTTCTAGGCCAGGGATGGGCGACTCAGGTCCTCGAGGGCCCCTATCCTGCATGTTTTAGATGCTTCCCTCTTCCAGCACACCTGATTCAAATGATCAGCTCATCATCAAGCTCTGCAGAAGCCTGATAACGAGCCTGATCATTTGAATCAGGTGTGTTGGAAGAGGGAAGCATCTAAAACATGCAGGATAGTGGCCCTCGAGGACCGGAGTTGCCCATCTAGGCCTTCCACTTAGTATAAAGACCTAAGTCTGTGAGGTGCAGTTGAAAGCTCAGGTAAAGGCTAGTAAGTGCACCTTGAGTTAAAATGTTTCTCAGCTGTTTGTGAGTAACTTTCACGCCTTACCTGAGAGAAAACACCGTGGCAAATGTAGAACTCACAACAAACTTCACGGGGACAACAAGGTGGGGGTCGGGTGTGGGTTTGAGTTTGAGTTTCTCTGTTGAATCTCGCGGTATTTGACAGCTTCCCTCTACTGTTTGACACTCGCCCCTCCCCTGCGCTCCGGGAATGCTGGGTTGTTTACATTACTGGCACACGGGTCAGCAGTGTGGTGCTGAGGGGGGCCTAGCAGCGCAGAGGCTGTCTGAAAACACGTACACATCCCGACTGGCTCCACGGCACAGGCGCTCTCAGCGTGAAAACTTTGTAGCGCTCAGGCAAAGTGCCACGCAACAAGAGAGGCCCGCAGAGTCGACTCTTTTTATTTTTTTGTTGCAGCGACCTTGGAAAGAAAGGGAAAGTCAAAACAAAGACAACCGCCATAACCAGCAGGAGAAACTCTCAACGTGAAGAAGGAATAGCTTAGCAACAGAGTCCCACTTCCTGGTAAGAACTGAGGCAGCGCTAGCTGACAATGAACTTATGAAACTGAACCACAGCTAAAGAACCTCTTGTAAATCCTTTCCCTCAACATTTCTGACTTGTTTGGGTGCTGACAGTCGTATAAAGCTCTCAACGATCACTTGTTGCTGTTAAAACACGGGTTTGGCACTCAGTTGGAAAAGTTTCTACGAAGTTCGCTAGCTAGCTTAGCCTGTTATCCAACTAGCATGCCGCTGTGCTAACTTTAACTGGCAGTAAATTACACAGTCGACGCTGTCAGTGAACGGCTATAATGGCACTTTAACGGAATGATTACAGAGAGCGAAAGAACAACTCTCTCCTAACTTAGCTTGTGTACGTCGTAACAAAGCCGTGCACTTAAACTGTGGTGGAAACATGACAACACAGTTTTGATGCCATGCTACAGCGTTACAGTCGTATTACAGTAACTGTACATGTATTGAATGATTACTTCCAACAAAAACAGTCTCACAAGTTCATAAAGCTACTCCTAAAGACGAGACGACTTCTGTCATGTTGAGTAACTGTCTGTCTTTGCTCTGTTTGCTGACGCTTGTGGTGGTTTATGTTTGTTTTTGATGTGGAGGCATGGTTGTTTGCATGGGTCGTAATTCTCATGTGTAGAAGTAGTAAAAGCTGTTAGAAATGATGAATCTTCAACAGCAAACATTAGTTCAGCCCAACACATGTATTCTACTTGGCATACTAAATTGTTAATGTCAACAGGAGCATTCTTACAGAAACCCCATTTAGAGTTAAGGCGAATCACATGCTGCCATGCAGATGAATACAACAGGGAAAGGGAGATAGCAAATTCAATGAACTTATTGTCTGGACACCTCTCATGTGTCTTCATTGTGACATTTCAACAACATTATATGAACGCAGATGCAGTGAAGTTGCATTTTCCAAAGCAAAGCGGTGATACCTTAAAAGTACGATTACGACTCAGGTCTAAACTGGGTCTGGCCCTGTTGTGTATGAAGGGGGAGAGCCAATACTAACAAAAAGTATAATTTGGGTGGTAAATGTGCTTATAAATAAAATTAACTCGTAAAATTCTGTGATACAAATAATTTGGGAGTTTGGACAGTTGGTCTGGCAAAACAAGACATTAACTAGTACTTAAGGAAATTATGTATTTTTTTTATTCCGAACTAGGGTTTGTATCCTCACCCTGCTTCTTTTGGTGCAGTTGGTGAGAGGCTGGGGTAGGTGATGGTAGTGCTGTTTGTGGTAGTGTAGGCAAAAGAAATTAGTGTTTTGGTGAGGAGCGGTGATGGCTTGCATCAGGGGAGTGACTCTGGGACGCCAGGGATCACTGTCTAGCCTCCTCGAGGTGTTGTGGGACAAACTAGACAAAACACTGTTGAAGGGAGGTTCCCATCTGATGACCCCAAAGACGTAGTAGCAATCACCGCTCATTGGTTTACATAGGGAAAGCTGCAAGTGTGTTAAGCTTAGGAGTTCTTTACTGAGTCTACTATTCTGGAGGTTTCCTGTGTTTACTTTGAATTCTGATGTTTTAAAGACCCAAGGATGAATTGAATAATCAGAAAAACATATGACAGATTAATTGATAATGAACATAATTGTTAGTTAAAAAAATAAATCAAATCACGACTCAATCATGACTTTCATTTTAAAAAGCAAAACCTTAGGACCAAGTCTATGAATACATTTATGTAACCGGTTGTGTGTGACTCTGCGTTGTGTGCGTCGTGTTTGAGGAAGAGACTCAGACGTAGATCTCTCTCCGTTTAATTTTACAGCTCCTGACGAAAACAGCGTAAATACAAAAGGATCCTCCAGTCAGTGAGTTTCATTAAAAACATGCCCCTCTCCCACGGAGATCAATAACAAAAGGGCTAATGATACATTAAAACAGGGGTGTCAAATCCTGGTCCTCGAGGGCCCCTATCCTGCATGTTTTAGATGTTTCCCTCTTCCAACACACCTGATTCAAATGATCAGCTCATCATCAAGCTCTGCAGAAGCCTGATAACGATCCTGATCATTTGAATCAAGTGTGTTGGAAGAGGGAAACATGCAGGATAGTGGCCCTCGAGGACCAGGATTTGACACCCCTGCATTAAATCATTAGAAAAGAGCATAGCATATCCGACAAAAACTGCGTAAATACAAAAGAATCCTCCGGTCAGTGACTTCCATTAAAAACATGCCCCTAAACAAATTAAATGACACAAACATGTTTTAGTACATCATAAGCACTTCATAACAAGTTTAAGCTAGCCAGTAAGCTTCAAAATGCCATTAGCAGAGGCTAAAACAGAAATTTCCCCCGGACTGCAAGGCCGCTTTCTTCTCCCATGGAGATCAAGAATAAAAGGGAAGAGGAAAAGGCGCAAAAACGGTAGTTATAGAGGGCAGCGTTACACTATAACGTGACCGTAGGGGTACAGACTCAAATTAAGGTTCCACATACTGACTCGGAGGCCCAACCTGTCAAGTATGAACTAAAATAAATATAGATAAAATAAACTTAAGGTTACACAGATTTTGTGTAATTATAACAATAACTAATGTATAATACATTTTATACGCATTGCTGCTGTATTAATGACCCTGTTACATTTATACTTTAACCCATTTACTTTAATTTTCACAGATATGTGAAAATCTATTATTTGAACCAAATATAGTTGTATAAAAATTTTAAGCACAAGGCCACCTCTGCATTTCTTTTAAAACCTTTGACTGTGTGTACAAGTTTTACAGCAAACAAACGTTTCGTAGCCTTTTGGTCGTTTTGGAAAAGACTTGACCCAAGTGCTGCTTCCAGCTGCCTGCTTCACGCTGTTTAACACAGCAAGAGTTATACCCATGAAAGCAGAGTTTATTTAGAAAAGAACTGCTTGTGGTTATAAAGAGATAAATCAAGAAGTCAAGGTTTTCTCTGTGTGACTCTTTTTTTTGTGAGTCACAGTGGTTCTTGCAAAACCTTTACATACTGATTGCATCCACAGTTTTGTTTGAACCTGAATGGGAGGTTTTCTCATGTCTTGTCTTTATTTATTGTTTAAATAATAATAATGTTGATAATAAAAGTAACAGTCATAAACAAGAGAGACAGAAAAAGCAAAGAGTACAACTCAAAGCAAAACAAACAAGATGACAAACCTCCATTTAGGTTTGTAGACTGTCTCATCTCTACTAAGCCTAACCATTCTCGAGGTACCTACACGAAGGTTGAAAGCATTATCCCGTGCCATTCTGCTGTCACTGCCTATCGCAGCCAAATATTTCAGGCGTCATACTATCACATTTGGCTACACTGCAGAGAGATGATTCAAACAGGAGTTAGTGGGAGCTGACATACCTTGTTGACCCAATTATTACTCACTTCTGTGTTGCCACATTCGATCATCGTCAGAGACAACAGGCTTGAGTCTGCCAGCGTCATCAGGTGATTGAGATGAACACTGGCTGGCTCTGTGAAGTTGACTATCAAGGAATGTGTCATGAACCGGATGATCAGAAAATGGCTGCCAAATGTTTGCATCAGTCTCTGTGGTGAGGGATGTCTGCCAGTATATCCCACTTTGAATTTCAGCTGATGACAAGTGGATTACTTTTGACAGGCTTTGGCAAAACTCAGTGATTTAGCCTTGTTGTATTGTTTGGATTTAATAAGGATAGCCAGACTAGTGGTGATCAGTTAGTCTGACTCAATGACAACTCTTTAAAATAGAAGTTGGAAATTCTACACACTATTTATCTTAATATTAAATGAGACACTGATAAATCAATTACTTTATGAAATAAGACTGGCCCTTTAGAAGCACAAACATATACATTTGTCAGGCTTTGCTCCGTCTTAGATGGAGCCTGGGGTCAGATATGTATGACCATACATATCTCCTCTGTCAGCGCAGTTTTAATAGCAGTTGCTAAGACATTCAGAGAGAGAGCTAAAATGCCATTCATTGGTGTGGAGAAATCTGCTGTACTCACAGCAATGATTTAGCGCAGTGGAATTTACCAAATCGCTCAATCCTGTGAGAGTTTCCTGTTTTAGCCCTGAAGCTGGCCCCTCTGCTGGATTAAAGATCAGATGAGACATTTGTCATCTGACCACTTTAACAGTCATCTTGCCTTTGGGTTTTCACAAAGAACAAAAAAAAATATTGGCTCTTTTTTTCTTTCATAAAGCATATTTGAGGGAAGATGCTTCCTGAGGCCATTTTGAGCTACATTAAACACTGTCTTGTGCATGATGTCAAAGACCTTGGCCAGGCTTTGTACAGAAACAATGCTGGCAAAGGTAGTAGATCACGATATGGGCTACTTTGGTGTTCCGGTTTTGTGATTACTTGCAACATTGAGATGATAAAAAGCAAGAAAATATAAAATCCAAAAAATAATAAAAAATACAATCTTCATGCCTTCCTTAGAAAAAAATAAAAGTGAGTTTTTCCCTACAAGGCTCAGTTTGGTTAGAGTTTAGAGTAAGGTCTTTGGCAATGAGAGTGGGCTGTCTAAGCAGCTTCTTAGACTCCTCTCAAACAGCCAGCCTGTCAATATTTTTCATATCCATCTCCCTTCTATCTTATGAAGGGTCACTGATGTTTCAAGCATTCAAATATCCTTGGAGGATGCCTCGCAGCTCCTCATGTCACGTGAAAGTTCTCAATTTCATTGTGGCATTGATGCTTTTTCTCATTGGGCTCTATAGTGCTCTGGGGGAAACAGACTACAAAGACATGTAAACACAAAAATTACTGACCTAAGACCTTGCTTAAAGTTTATGAAATGCTTTCAGTGCCCCTGGGTCATCTTATGCCATGACCACACAGTAACGGCGGTTTATTTCACAGCAGAGGGTGTTGGGAAATAAAGGGTTTATTCATGCCTTTTTTTTCTCCTTTTTTTTTTTTTGCAACCTTGATCTTATCTCTTCCTCTGAAATCCTGCTCTATATGAAACTCTATTTATATGTAATGGCGCTATGAACCTATTAAAGTAATGGAGTAATTAAAGCAATAACATAAAAGGCACATTTTTAGACTTACACTAAAAGAGCCTTTAAGCAGAAAAAAAAGATTAAATAAAGATGAAGAAATAAACAGCTTCATTACGACTGCCTTTTTCTCGTGCACACTGGGAAGGTTAAAACAAGGCCTACTTAGAAATAACAATGTTAATCTACACAGAAAGTGGGTAGACATTTCAATAAAGACTATGATAAATACAGAATAATTTTCATGTGTTGGTACAGCGTGGTTAAAATCTCAGTGTAATATAGCTGTTGTAAGAGATAGCTGTTGCTTATTTGTTTTGAGTGCACTGACTTTACTAATTTATAGGGCTGTTCCGAATAGCAATTGCCGTTCTTCGAATATTCGGGTCCAATTAATGATGACTATTCGAATATTCTGCTCGAGCCGTAGCTGTGCGCCGGGGAGGGTGACATCGGAGTTGGTAGGTCCGCGTACTAGAGCCTTGGCGGCACCCGGCGGAGGCGCGTAAGACTATTTGAATATCTAAATTATTATCCGAATATCACCACAACGACCGAATATTCAGGACCAGCCCTACTAATTTACGAAGTGTTTTATTTGAGAACCAGTATTTAAATTTTTTAGATTAGCAGTCCATCCATTGGCTTCCGCTTATCTGGGGCCGGGTCGCGGAGGCAGCAGTCTAAGCAGGGATGCCCAGACTTCCCTCGCCCCAGACACCTCCTCCAGCTCATCCGGTGGGACCCCGAGGCGTTCCCAGGCCAGCCGAGAGACATAGTTGGTTACAAAAACGCACTTTAGTTGGTATATTTATGTACTAAGTGCACAAGCATTATACTGCAGATATCTAACACCTATAGCATATGAAGTGTGTCTGTAGGTTACTACATGTTGAGGAATAAGATGATATATGTCGTCATCTAAATAAAACTACCAGAGTCATGTTGGCATATTGTGAACTGTGCTGGAAAGATGGCTCTCAAGCAGAATCTTCCTTTAAAAAAAAAAAAATAAAGTATTATTTTTTTTATTGCTATCACTCTCCAGTCGTCCCCTCTCCCTCTCTATCTCTTTTGATTATCCACATGCAAAAAAACAAATCCCCCAGGATATAAATTCGCTTTCACAGAATAATTACAAGATGCTGTATGCCACTGTAAACACCACATCAGTGACAGTGACAGTATGCATTTGTCATGAGATGAGACAAAAGCAGAATGAATTCGCACTCATGAACAGAAAGAGAGAGGGAGATTTTTTTGTGTGTGTGTGTGTTGCTTGCTGACTGTGCTATGGGCATTTGTTCCAGCCTCACCACAAATAAGCCTTAATGTTTCACACGGGATTTGCTGCCGAAGAGAGCAAATTTGTATGAGAGCATCTTGTTTTGACAGATTGTCTGTTTTACCCTCCCCCCTTTCAGTGTGAAAAGCTAGGGACATTTCACTGTCTCTGTTGCAGTCTTTTTTCTCTCGATTGCATTCTGTTTCTTGTTTTTTTCATTTTTTTTCATTTCTAGTGACGTCACAAGTTTATCTGCAAGATAAAAACCTGTGCCAATTTAGGAATTTTTAAAATGTATTAGCAATATTCTGTGTTACTGTAACCCATCACTCTGTGGGCACACCAGCTGTTAAACGTGCCTCAGTGTGTTCTGTTGAGGCACTGGAAACAGTTTCTAATGCACAGTATTTCTAACGAGTGAATTATGATAAATGGTGCAAACAAAATGGCAAGCACTTTCAAGTAAAGGTATTTACTTTATCATTATGCGATGGCTGGTTCACACCATAGCATGTATTTTCTGAGATGAAAAATGCAGTAGAACTTGTTTATGTGGGTGATTGTTAAACCTTTCTTCCCCATTTTCATACTGACTCAGTCTCTTTCGGATATTACGCAAACTACTATAACGTCTTGGTATAGAGAAATATCTCTTAAACCACTTTAGTCACAGGCAGAAAAAAAACATAATTGCAAAATCCATATACTTTCATTTTCAGTGTCTTTGTTTCATCCTGCTTCATTTGGTTGTTGGGAGACATCTTTTTTTTCTGCACCTCTCCCCTCCCTCTGTATTTGTACCCTGACTCACAGCAGTCCTCCATAGTCTCCCTGGTCTCTTGGTTTGGCCAAGGGCTTTGAGGTTGTGGTCAAGGCCTGGGGGCATGAGGTAGGAAGAGGAGTCATAATGAGAGGCTCCCCTCAACTCCTGCTGCCCAACCTGCCCTGCAGCCCCTTTGTCTTACTCTCTTTCCACCTCCATGCCACCCATCGTTTCTCCATTTTCCCTATTACTGCTTCTCATCTTAGACCCTTCATTCTTGTTGCTCACGACCCCCCATTTTCCATATGTAGATTCTGCACTTCTTCCCTCTATACCCTTAGCCTCTGTTACCCCGAGTCTGTCCCCCCATTCCTGCTTCTGCTCTCCTGGGGGTCCTTTCTACCTGGGGCCTCCCCTCAGCCTCCTCCTTCCTGCCCAGCCTGGCCCACTGTCAGGGAGGCAGGCAGCCTGACTCCCTCGGAGCAGCAGGAAGCTGCAGCAGCAGGGGTTAGGCCTGTATGGCGCTGCCGGCTGGCTCTGTCAGAAGTCCTGCCAAGCCAAGGATGAGAGACCTTTGCCAGTGCGGTATTGGGGCACCAAATAAAAATATTTTACAGATGTCTGATGGCAGGCACCAGGAGTCAGCAGAGGCTTACTCAGACCTAGATTAGAGGTGTCTTTTAAGTACAAACAATGTGTGTGTTAATGTATTTCTGTGTAGTATTTATGATAAAGAAAATGTGGTTTAACTATGACTGAAGGAAGGGCCTTAATAAAGTTGTCCTTGTAGTCTAGGCTATGAGGAAGTGGGCTCGGCGCAGGAGGAGGGAAGTAGGCTGGTCTGATTCTGGATTGGCTGCAAAAACAGTGATTGATTTCGTTGGGTTGCATTTGAAGAAGGGGAGAATCCGATGCTACTGTACTGTGAATGCCTGGCTGGGTTCCAACCAGCTCTGGCTTGACAGTTTAACAGTGAATATTTAACATTGCACCACACTGCGAGGCTTGGCTGTAAACAGCAGTCAGCAAGCAGCATAGCAGCAAAAGCTTGCATGATGCTGGGCCTTGGTTGTGAAGCCCACCTAAAAACAACACACAAGCAGGAAGCACATCTTGAAGTTCTGATTTTAGAAGAAGGCAGATGGCATGGGCTGGTGGTGTCACACTGTAAAAAAACAAAAAACACCAGGATCCCCTGATGAAAGCAGCTCCCGCTTGCTTTGAACAGCGAGTCTGTCATGGTTGGTGTCTGCTGTGTGGCTCCAGGTCAAACTGTGATACGCAACTCCTGGAATTTGCGCTTTTTAAGTTTTTCATGTTCAAATCGTCTGAGGGAAAAAACAGAGGGGGGGGACAGGAAGTCTCATTAATATTAATATTCTAATGTGTGAAAGAGGCAGGGAAGACCTCTCTGGTTTAGCTGCTTTCAACCCCTGTTGGGGAGCTTTTCTCTTTTCCTGTCTCTCTTGCTCTCTTTTCTTGTGCAGTGTTTCCCTTACATAGACGTAGCCGTGGCGGTGCGCCACGGCTGAAATTCGACCGCCACGCCTACAAAATGCCGAGAATGATTTATTTTATTTTTTTATGGGGACATCGTCAATAGTTGAATTGAACCTGCGCTGCCGCTTCCCGAAGAAGCAGCGGGAGCCAGAGCCGACACAACGGGGTAGGCAACCCAGGCAATTGC
>OMNN01096443.1:2707-21080 GCA_900302755.1 Chromis chromis
TAGAAAAGCACTCAAAGAGCGCAGACCTCCACCAAGCAGCTCATTTCCACCCATATTGTGATTTCCACAAAAAAATTCCTGGATCCAGATGGTAATCCAGAACATCACCAACATTTAATCACCTGTTCCTCGTCCCATCATCAACATTTCCTGAAAATGTCATTAATATCCGTTCATGGCTTTTCAAGTTATCTTCCTAACAAAAAACAAACAAACAGATAAACATCGGCAAAAACGTAACCTCTGCTTGGCGGAGGTAACACGTTTAAAAACTTAAATATAGAGAGTCCTGGAATGGCAGAGTCAAAGACCAGATCTTAATCCCATTGAGATGCTGTAGGGTAACTTGAAACGGGCTGTACATGAAGAAACCGCTCAAACATCTCACAGCTGAAAGAATTCTGTGTTGAGGAGTGGGGCAAACTTTCCTCAGACCGATGTCAGAGACTGGTAGATGCTACAAGAAGCGTCTCGCTGAAGTTATTTCAGCCAAAGGGGGTAACACTAGCTATTAAGGGCTTTTTCCTCAGTTAGAATATGCATTTGTGTTGATATCTTTTGTTTAATGAGTAAAACAAGGGTAAGTTTTGTTGTTTACCTGCAATTAAATCACTTCCTATTCCAGAAATAAATAAAAACAAGACTAGACATTGAAAAGTGAATGTTTCTTAATAAAGAACTGAATATTTAATGGGATGTCCTAATTTTTTCACATGACTGTATATGGGACTTTTGTAAGTTTGGAACTTTCACTCCAACCACACAGATATGATATAATTTGAATTTAAAGGATATGTTTAGATGAAGAGTGCATTTCTACTCTTCAAAACTCTGCCACCATACATTTTGGGCATTTTAGATTTAAAATCAGCGAGCTCTCCCATGATGGAAGAATGTAAACTGGTTGCTTCAAGATACATAATGCTGAAAGAACAAACCAGTATTCCCAGTTCATTATCTATCCATCTCTATCCACTGAGTTATAGTTTAATTGATTAAATGTGTAATTTCTACATCAGGCCCAGTCAAAGGAACAACAGATAGACTTTGTTATGGTTTTATTTTTATAAAAACAGGCTTAAACATTTCATGAATCCTTGCTGCAGGTTGCACAACACACAGAACCAGTTTGTCACACCAAGTATTTGTTGGTATGTTTAACTGAGCTAAGCTAACATTCTTCCTGCCCTGCAGCTCTCTGTGCTCTATACATCACTAGCTAAACAGTGCTAGCACAACACTGGAGATGCTATTTATTACAGAGAAATCAGCTTTACACCTTCATAAATCAACTTTAAACCAACATAATTAAACTTTATACCATCATAACTCAACATATTATACGTTTTAAGCATTTCAGTTCAGTTTTTCAGCTATAAAGTTCAGCTAAAATGCACCAACAACAGCACCGGTGCTTTAACTCACCTTGCTTTAACACTTTATTCTTCACCTTATGGTCGTGAACCATCGGTTTCAGCGGTTGTCGGGTGTCCCCCTCGAAGGGGTTCGGTCCGGGGCTGCTGAGGACATATTTTAATACAAATATGACCACAGCAACTAGAATAATCGGCACAATTAGCCACATTGCGCCGGTTTGTCGAACAGGTGATGCGCGGACTACTCGGCGGCCACATCCTCGTTCCGACCCATTTAAACGCCACCCACATAACGGACAGCGACAAAACTGACCAATCAGAGCCTTCCTTTAGGGACGCGTCAGGCCGTTTGAGCCAATCAGATGTGAGAACGGCCCCCTCACATTGAAAGAAAGGAGACATCTGTGTCTGCTGTGTTTCGTAACCCCACTGTTCTGAAATCTTTGACCTCTGTGTTCTTTATCAACAAAGAACTGACACAACACGTTCAAAACTATTATAATGAACACAGATTACATGTTGGATGTTTTATTGGTTAAATATTATGTATTTATGTTGTTATTTGTTGGTATGTTCATTATACAACAGAAGTGAGTACACCCCTGTGCAAAATCAATTAAATATTAGATAATTCCAGTTTTATCACCTCTCAATAACTGCTTATTTCTAAGTTGGAAAATGGATTATTTTTTTCTAATAAACTATTAACAGCAAATACTTTACTGTATTGAAAATATAAGGTATAAAACTCAAAGTAACAAAAGTGAATACACCTGTAATCAGTGACACACAAGTTAGAAAACCTCTAGTCACATGTCAAATGATCCAAACTGCATAAACATGTTCCTAACATGAGCTGAACTTTCTCAGCTTTGTTTTCAAAATGAAAGCTTGAAGAAGAGAAATATTCCAGCATGATAACATCCAAAGAACAACATCATACAAGAGTTTCTAAAGAAGAACAAAGTGGAACCTACGACCTGGACAAGTATGTAGCCTGACTTGAACCCAACAGAACCTTTGGGGTATTTTAAAAGGAAAGGAAGAGCAACACATCAAAGAGCAGCTGAAAGAAGTCGTCTTTCAGAACTTCTCTGCAGGAATCTGTTATCCTTCATGCTGAGGAGGATTGAATCTGTGATCAAAAATAAAGGTGGACATATGAAGTATTGAAAAAATAAGATTTGATTCTCAGTAATAATAACAAATAAACATTTAGCTTCTACTGTGGAGCCTGTTTTTTTTTTTTTTTACATACTACATCTAAACTGTTAGTTTTTAATTTTACATAGGAGCAAACACCTACTAATGTAGTTACTGTAAGGCAACATCATTTTGAATTATTTGTCATTGAAGTGATATTACACATTCTGTTGCATATTGTATTTCAATTCCCAAGTTACATATTTTTAATTGCCTGCTTTTATGTAAAGTCTTGGAAGTGTTTTTGTCTTGGTTCACACATTGTAATTCTGCTTTAAAAAGTCCTGTATAGACCAAGTTTAGTATTTAGTAGTAGCTGTGTTAGGGGTATTCTGTACACTGTCAATAAGCAACCTGTTTGTCGTGTATTTGTTTTTTTATGCTGATGAATAAAATTGTAGGAATTTGTCAGTTGCCTTTGATTTTTTGAAATTCATTCAACAACTAGAATGCACTCAAGCAAGATGCAGACCCACGCCAGGGGTACCTGCCTTCCTAAACATGGCAGGTACCCCTGTGACCTTGACCTTTGACCTTTTGGACCCCAAAATTAATGGGTGACCAGGGTAGGTCAAGATGAACATCTGTGCAGAGTTTGATTATCCTATCTGTATTTGTTATCGAGTTATCGTGCGGACATAGCCACCCACATACGTACAGACAGACGTCAGTGACCGCCCTACCCACGGCCCGACTTCGTCGGCGTGGGTAAAAATGTCTGTTAAACCCAAAACTACTCTCAAGTACCAGCAGAAAACAGCATGAAAAGTCATTCTGGACCTCAGATGCAGTGTAGTTCTACATCTGGAAAAGATTTTTTGAATGCTGGTTTTAGAACGTTCCTCCTTTGTTGTCATGGAACATTTTGAGAATGTTTTATCGAAGAACATTCTATATGTTCCTTCAACAACATCCTCAGAACATTGCAAGCAGAATGTTCCACCTTTGTTAAAATATCACTGTAGAGGAACATCTTAGAAACATTCTATCATCTGTTGTCTGGACAACTTGAAAACGTATTTCTAACTGTTGGTTAGAGAACATCCTTCTTTTGATATCATTGTAGAAATGGTTTATAGAAGAACGTTCCATAATGTGTTCCCTCAGGAAAAAGGAAAAACGTTCCACCTTTAATATGTCACATTACAGGAAGGTCCTATAAAGAATGTTCTGTCATCGGAGGCCTTGAAGACGTCTGGAAAACATTTTCTGAATGTTGATTTGAGAACATTCTTTGTTATCATGGAACATTGTGAGAATGTTTTATCGAAGAACGTTCTATAATATGTTCCCTCAACAACATCCTCAGAACATTGCAAGCAGAATGTGACAGATTCTCTATATATTTGAAGTCACTACCTTGATTTTAAGGCGTCTTTAATCTGATTGGAGGACATCATTCCCCCCTTCGACAAAACACGTGCAGAAGCCTCACAGTAACTTCTAGATTTTATTTTTTTTTGCTCCAAAAAAAAAAAAGTCACCTGCATCTTCACATTCATTTCCTGCATTGTAACACCGCCAGATCCTGTTTTTGTTGTTTTTACATCTGTTTGCAAATAGAATCAACATTTTACATAAGAAACACTTTAATCGGGGCGTCTCCCCAGTTACCATCGTCATCCTCCTCCCTGCACAACGTCCAGGCTGCTGTTCACGGCCCCAGCTCCAACATCCACCCTGAAATATTTCATGTAAGCTGATAATATTGTGGGTTTGTCGTCATTTTCTACATATAGCAGAAAAAAAGTCATGTTATTAGTGACGTTAGTCAATTAAATAAGTCAAAAACAAACCATGATTGTAGCTTTATACAGCTAAACATGGCGCTCGCCACATGGGTGTAAACTTCTCTTTCGTTTTCTTTATGGTTTGATTATTTGAATTTTAATACATAAATAAGTTGTTTCACCCTTTTCGAGCTCAAAAGGAGTTTACAAGTGCCCTGAACTGCTTTCTGATTTCACCCTGAGCCCTCAGGAACACATATCAAAGTCAGACGGGTGGACGTTGCAACTGGGGTTCCGTTAAATCAAGACGCATCACAACAAATCTCATCCCTGCTGATTAACATGTTGAGTAAACTTCATCAGAACCTCCCCAAATAATTGATTTCTGTCTCCAACTGAGTCGATCTGTCGCCAGTGTTAGTGCAGCAAGCTGAGGAGGAGAGTCATGAGAGTTAATACAGATCCAGAAAGACTGGCATCGTCTTCAAGCAGAAACCTCTCCATGACTGCTGGAACAAAGGATGATGAAATGAAGCTTTAAAAAAAAGACACGGGTCAAGCATGACAAGACAACTTAACAGAAGCCCTTATCTCGTGTCCACGTTTGGTATTTATTACCTCATCTTCTTGAGCCTTTTTCCTCTTTAAAATATTTTTTGATCATTTTGTTTTTTATCTCTAAAACTTGAGGATGACAGATTTATTTTAATTGCAAAAAGCACTTCCAACATTTAGGAATAAAATAAAACAGGAGGTTCTAGTCTGTGTGTGTTAGGGCATACATTATTTACATGTACTGTATGTAGTTTGTTCCTGTAGGTTTGCCAACAGTGAGTGTTTGGTATCCGGTAACCTGTGCAGACTGTTCTTGTGTGCATGTGTGTTTGGTACAATCAAGACAGCTCTCAGATGTAATGTTTGGGATGGTAACTACAATGGCTTAAGGTCCGTGTGATGGAGGGAGGAGGAGGAGCTGGAGGCTCTCACTGCCTCCCCGCCTGGCAGCGGTAGTGCAGGTCAAAGTTCAGAAGGTCAGAAAGTAAAAATGGGCGGTGGGTTTCCTCTCCTAAAGCAGGAAGTCATCGGTCCATCCGTCGGGTGGTCGGTGCGGTGGTCTCTCTCCTGGCCTGGTGGCGGCACTCGCTCATGGCAGCAGGGACGTCACTGCAGAACCAACCCGACCTGAGAGGGAAGGAGTGGAGGAGTTAGGACTACAGGTAGAAATGGCATTTTAGTCACCTTTAGGATCACCAGGTGCGTTCTACGATCCACAGTACCATTCTATATGCCAGAGAAAGAATAATATGCCTTAATACATCACCCCTGGCTGGCAGAGAGCTTTCTCCTCTCCTCTCTGCCTTGTAGCTTCTGTTTCTGTTGCCTTTTGCACACTTTTTCTTTACTCTGGCACTCACTACACTTTACCATTTGTAAATAGCTTATTTATCTTTATATATGGTGGTGGTAACTTTACTCTTTGTGCTGTAACAGCCGAATTTCCCCTCAGGGATTCTATTCTATTCTATTCTATACGTAGTGCATCAAATGCCAAAACTAGCACGATGTTCTTCTACATTCAGTTGGATTTCTGGCCATTCTGACCCTCAAACCTCTGCATACGTCTCGGTGTCTCGTACAAGTATAAACAGTCGAAGCTTAAGGCGCAATATTATGACAAAGTACTATGTTCCAGTTGTATGCATACTGCATGAAAACGTACGTACTTTGTGAGGGCAGATGCAGTACGTACTTAAAGTTAAAAAAAGCACTTTGATATTAAGAACATTACGTCAACTGTAGAGCTGCAACGATTCATCAATTAATTATTATAATTATTATTGCTAACTAGTTTGATAACTGATTAATCTGACTAGACTTTCTTCCGGTAAAAGAAGTACTGAAGTACCAACTGTTTGATTCCAGCTTCTTAAATCTGAATACTTCTTGGCTTCTTTGTTTCTCTACGACAGTAAACTGAATATCTTTGGGTTGCAGACAAAACAACACATTTGAGGACGTGCTCTTGGGTTTCGGGATACACTGATCAACATTTTTCACCATTTTCTTATTTTCATAGACGAAACAACTAATCGATTAATTACGAAAACAACTGACAGATTAACAGACAATAAAAAAAGGTTAGTTGCAGCACAAGTCAGTGTTTGAAAAGACTTCTCTTTTCGCCATTATAAAAACAAGTAATGGAAGAAGAAGCACCTTTTCTGACCCCATGCTGGGACACTTCCAATTGTACAGGTAATACTGTAGATTCCCATCACCGATGCCGAACTTAAGCTTGTCCAAGAAAGTCTTGTTTTCCATAAGATCCAGTGCATTAAAGACATCAAACCCTTTCTGGAAAGAGAGAAACAAAAACCCTCATTAGCGTCCTGTGAGTAAACAAGTCACAGAACAGGTTTTAAAAAGGTGGAGCACAAACCGATTTGGCCAGGATGAGGGCGTCAGACATCAGGTCGAGCAGGGGGGTGGTAGTGTGCACGTTGTAGAAGGAGTACGCTGCTTTTAGACTGCGGTGCACAGGGTGGTTCATGATGGTGGAGGGCAGTGTGTAGAAACTCAGGAAGTCCGTCACTTTGCCATCGTTCTGTCAAGAGAGCAACACGAGCGACTCTCAGTGACACGCTAGAAGAATGGTTGAATTATTTAAAGAAACAGACAACATCTGGTTCAGTTCCTTCACCTCCACAAGATAAGTATCGATGATATTCTCCCGCGGCAGCAGCCAGTGGGCCACCTCCTCCTGGTTCATGTAAGGAACCAGGTTGAACTGGCTCAGGTACTCGCGGAGGAGGCGATGCACCACCGGAACATCCTTCTTAGTCATCGGCCGCAGACCAGAAGTCTTCGGGGCCTGAAGGGGAGAAGACGAAGAGGAGGTTTAAGACATGTAGGAGGAAGAAGGTTATCAAGTCCTGCACTTCTATGGAAACGACAACAATAGAAGAAGTAAAGAGGACTCTAAAATGTCTTTTGTGCAATATGACAGTTATAACACCATAAATCCTTAAAAATAATAATTTATTGGATTAACCTCCCCTTTTCAGCCCAATTCAGCTGAACATCCCTGATTTTTTGTTAATGACTTCTGGTTCCAGCTGAGTCACCA
Source organism: Chromis chromis (assembly GCA_900302755.1). NCBI lineage: Eukaryota > Metazoa > Chordata > Actinopteri > Pomacentridae > Chromis > Chromis chromis. The sequence continues at coordinate 10,144 of OMNN01096443.1, forward strand.
GTGGGCTTCATGGTTGCACCAAGAAGTGCAGAATTTTTAGTTTTTTACAGAATCTGATTAGTCCAAACGATTTATTTTTCACAAATTGTTAAATGAGGTTAGATTTGGATAATTTTATTGACTGAACATGTGATACGTGCTTAGTTCATGGACCGTTGGAAATTTGAAAACCCAATGTGTCTTCCTGATTTGACAGATTCTGGTGTGTCATTTGGGTGATTTTTTTAAACATAATGTACTTATCCAAGCCAGGATTCTGGGGTTAGGAGTGTTAAAGTGACTAGTTGTGGGGAGGTTTTCCACTGACCTCAGGCAGACGGTACAACTTCATGGTGCGCTGCATCGTCATGTTCCTGCTCAGATGGGAGAACTTCACCTCGATTAGCTTTCGTGGGTTCAGAGAGCGATGCCAGTACCTGAGTGAAGAAAGCATAGTTAGGTAAGTGATAATTAACACTGTAAAAAAAGAATAGTAGGGGTGGGAATCACAGGGTACCTGACGATTCCGATACTATTATGATACTGCGATAATCGATATATTGCAAGACAATTACATAACGATACCTATAACTGAAAAATACAAAATGCCTGTAAAAAGGTTAAGTTCAGGATGGTGGCGTTGCAGGTGGGTTTGCATGTTCGTGGTGTTGCCTGTGTACTTTACTTTTGCGAGGCAGTTCTTGCATATGGCATAGTCTTTGTCCAGCTTGCTTGTTCCCTCAATGTTGCCAAAGCCCAAATGGGTCCACACTTTGGACTTCAACGTGGATGGGGCGTCTCTTACGGTAGCGTTGCTGTCCTGCATTATACCTGAACAAACTCTTCTTTGGCCAATTCATTTCCGCTTAAGTCTCCATCATTCAAGTGATGAACGCCACCATGTGGAGTCATTAAGTAGTGATGCTGGGGAAATGGCAGCTGGTAGGGGAATCTGGCAGGGTTTAGAGCGCCTTATTACATTAATTAAAGTATCGATATTTGGCGCCAGTGTATCGATACTCATATCGGACGAGGAGGGACGACGATATATCGCTGTATTGATATTTTGTCCCACCCCTAAACAGCATGTATCACAGCTTCCTGCGGTTTTAAAAAGAAAAAACATATTGTTCTATAAATCATTCTAAACATTTGTTTGCGACACTTAACTGACTGACTCCATGTCAAAGTAGTTGTCGGTGTTTCTGCATTTTGTTAATAAAAAACAGCAGTTTGTGTATCACATCTCAACAACCAACATGTCAAATCATCTAACAAACAGCAGCTAACTTGTCTGTGTTATCTTCTTTAATAGTTCGTGTTCTGGATCACTAGTTGATATATTTTCAGAAATCATATGTATCTGTGCAGTGTGGTCTTATTATTTTAGTGTAAAAGAACCAGGTTTAAATAATTCAATATGCTGCAAATACTTGCTCTTTATATTGATTTAGAATTAATTCAAAGTAATCCGGCATTTAGTTCTCCTACAGATAAACTGCAGATTGTTTTTTTCCACTGCAACCAATCAATTAGTTAAAGAGTAAGTCTAATTTCAGTTTCAGAGACTTTTTTTGGTTCACTACAGTCCGAATTCTTACCCAAACCATGATCCTAAACCTAAGGGTACCATGTGGTGAAAATCTATTTTATTGTGTTCTGTGGTTATAAACTTTGAGTTGTAAAATAAAAGCGGTTGAGATATGAAACGAGGGGGAATTCATCCCTGGTGGTACCTCACCCCAAACAGCCACAGAGAGTTTTCTTCCTGAAGGGGGCAGGAGCAGCAGCATCTCATTGGTTTTCAGAGCAGCCTGTTTAGAATAGGCCTAGAACCAGGAATTATGCAGTTGCGATGAGTTTTGAGTTGAAGAACTAAATGACAAATTGTGGGGACATGTGAGACTTATTTGCCGAATTCAACTTCATCTAAAAATAAAAGGTCCCACATGGGAAATGGACCCCACTCTTCTGGGTAAAAGTCCTGCAAAATGTTTTTGTCAATTAATATTCCAAGAAACTTAGTTTCTGCCCCTTGAGGCATGTCATTATTCTCAAGTGAGATCTTTTATGAGTTTATACAAGCAAGTAAATCTTAAACCTCCCTGTACTTACACACAAATGCATTGAAATGGCCAAAATGAATAGAACACACAGAATCTAAAACATTAGTCCCTGAAGTAGCATTCATTTGGTTTAGAGCCGCCATTTTGCAGCCGATAAAACCTCTCCTCATTATCGGTTTATGGTCCTTGTCATAAATGAAATTTGATATGTAATCATCATCAGTGTTGCTCCTACATTTACCACCTGCTGGGAGAATAATACAAAAAAGGGAGCGGTGTAAGTCCAAACCAAAACCAGCCTGCTCAGTGGTGTCTGGTTAAACTACAAGATACTGCAAACCTACTGATGTATGACCTAAAATAATTGTCAGTAATTACTAACCCAAAACACTGTGGAGTCTAGTTTCAGGTACTTTGGTGTGCTGTAGAGATAATTAGAATTTCTCAGGAGAGGGGGAGTAGAAGTTACTGCTGATTAGTTCAGTGAGGAAGAAGTTACAACTGTTATCATACAAAGTTTTACTTCTAAATAGTTTAATTCAGTGTTGAGAGCCCACGTATGTACATACCTGCATAGATACATGCATTCATAGATAGTTAAAATCAGATTTGCTTCACTCATCAAGGCAGATGTTTTCCGAGTTTGACTTCTCTCCTCTTAGTTGGAGATGTAACAAAAGTGGTAGGAAACGTCACGAAGCTTTCTTGAGGTGATAAAAGTAGTTGTTTTGGGGTTTTTTTTCCTCGCCTGACAGTTTTACATGAAGAGCATCCAAGAAGATACTTTTTCTAAGACAGCCCCATCTCAAAGTTTGCCCACGAGACAGAATATGAGGCATCAGACAATAAAATGCGTTTCCTCTTCACAAGCACAAACAAAGGTTACGCATTCCAACTCCTTGTTGTATGAGCGCAGGCAGAACGGGTTTCTGCAACAACGGGGAGCTCAGAAATTAAATGAAGCTGGATCAGCAGACAATCAACACAACTTTCCTTCCACCTGTGTTTTGTTTTTTGTTTTGTTCTCTGGCTGATAAGTCTATCCGTGTGAGACTGGAAAACAATAATGAAGCCTTTGTTTCCAAAGCTGCCATCTACAAAGCCTCCTGCATCACCTCCTTTACAGCTGTCGACCCATACAAGACACCTTTAGCGAATCCCGGAGATAACAGGGCGTCACCATGGACAAACTTTCAGAGCGTGAAAGGCCACAGTTACCCAGCACCAACTGTAGGGGCCAAACAGAATCTAGAGGTATTCAGAATCCAGTGTTGCTGCTTAGGCTTTTCTTTTTACAATACAATGGAGAGAAGCCATTATTTGAAGTGTATCACAGGTCAGAATCATGTTTCTTTGTTTATATTTTAGGTTAAAGTCTTTTTGGCAGTAAAATATAGAGCTCGTATTACTAAATGCAACATTTAGAGGGTGATTTTGTATATTTGTGCAAATTGGGAACTTTGTGTGGCCATGACGGTCAACACTAACGTCAAGCTCCCTTCACATCCACATCTACAATACTGTCTAATATCTTTTATATTTGGAGGAACAAAAACTAATTCCCAATAATAATAAATAATAAAGCATGGAACCCCAAACCCCAAAAACGGTTCTTTGAAGAAACTTTCTGAGGCGAACTCAAAAGGTTCCTCACAGTGGCAATGATGAGGAACCCAAGAAGGTTCCTTGAGACTCCACCCAGTCCTCCCAACTCTCTGCACGTTGAGCATACCAGCTCACCTACAACTCTGTTCAAGCACTGTAAAACAACTCAACACTGCACAACCACAAGGTGTAATATTGGAGTAATTCAGGCAGATCCCAGCAGAACAGGAAATAGGAAGAAGAAGATGGGGATGGATAGGACACATGCTGAGGAAGCCAGTGTCAAGTACCACCAGACAGGCTTTGTCCTGGAATTGAACAGGGGAAACGGGGGGAGAAGCAGGCGGTGGAACACCTGGCCCCGTGACCTCCAGGCAGACATCAAGAAGATGGGTACCACCTGGAACCAAGCAGAGGCAAATGCACAGGATAGGGGGCTCTGGAGGTCTCTCGTCGACGGCCTATACCCTGGTAGGGGTGTTAGGCATAAGTAAAGTAAAGTTATTCAGGAATACGTGTTAGAACCAGAAACTGTTTCTGAAAAGGAATAAAGATACAGAAAGATAAATAATGTAAGAAACCCTAAAAATCGTAATCCATGTTTCCGAGACTCATCGGTACACTGCAGTTTTAAGGTGGAAATCATCTTGGCCGCTGGTTCACAGGAGGTCAGAAAAAGTGGTACAAAGATCAGCTAAAATATCACAAAGGAAATGTCAAATCGACCCTTCGTGACTGGAAGAAGCCACACAGGTATAGAGCAGCTAGAATCCGAGAGGAACATTAAAAAACAGCAAAAAAAAAAGACTGAGACATGGAGCCATGACTGAACCTACTAGCACAGACTTCCCAATATGCAATACAATTTGTGGATGAAGGACTCCATAGTAGAGCTGCATGATATTGGAGAAAACAACATTGTGATATTTAGTTTTTCTGCAATATGAAAAAGCAGCTTAGTAAAATATCATGGGTCTGTCTGGGGCTCTTTGATCATCATGTTCACCACATATTCTGTTATTTCACAGACTTGAAGTCCTCATCGAGGCCTCAAACAGCTTCTCTTATAAACGCTGCCATGTTCTCACTTTAAGACCATCGAGAAAAAATGCAAACAGCGACTTTTCAGTTGTTTGTCCTCATTCATAAAGTGGATGGTCAGACTTATATGGGGCTCAGTTTTTACTTTTCACACAGCTCTGGGATCATAACTTGAGAAAAACAGATTCATGATGGTGTTACATTTTGTCAAGCGAGTGAATCCTGTTTTTAAAACTCTCTCTGGTAACTGTGTTAATTAGTATCATGTCTTTCACGAGGTGGAAAGTTATCGCATCAGTGATTTCAGTGGCAGTCGCATTGCTTCGTGCCGTGGCAACAACTCTAAGACACTGTTGAGAGTGTAGGAGAAATTCACTCATAGTCCTCATGTGAAGTTTGATTATTAGTATTCCGGCATATGGTGGGCTTACCAACACAGCGCGTGAGTCTCCAAAGGTAAGCCGACGCAGAGCATTTGCAGAGTACAACATTTTATACAGATAGTCAAAGTGTAGGGAGGAGACAGAAGTGAATAGTGGTTGGTTTGCATATAGTTGCTAATAAATGACATGTCTGGTAGACAACAAAAGGTAGGAGAGTTCTCAATAACAAAGGTGATGGAATATGAGTGACACTAGGGTAACAGACATTTCCTGCTCAGTGGAATCACATGCTATTTTCTTCATCAGCAGAGAAGTTGTTTTTCGTCAACATCATCCTTTCTATGGCTGACGTATTGTCACACAATTGATTCTTTGTTTCTTTTTGCAACCAAATCTTCCTTTTCAGTGTTTCTCTCCTGTTCCTCACTCATTTTGCTGTGCACACTTGTGTCAACAAACTGTGTCTTTTAAAAAAAGTTGGGGGAAAAAAAGTCACTGTGGCCAGAAGCGGGAGTAAAAACGGTTCTATTTGTTTTGCAGATCTCCTCTCTAATAATAAAGGCATGAAAAGGCCAAAAATAAATCTTAAAAAAAAAAAAATAATAATAATAATAAAGAGAAAGCATAAAAAAACAAAGTTAGTGGGAGGAATGCCACTATTTAACATTACGGATGACCATGAGAGAGCAAACTGAAAACAGCAAAACATCAAAAGATTTGTGCTTTTTAATTATTTTTGGTACTATTTTTTAATCTGTACAGTTCAAAGCAAATATCAGCTCTTCAAAAAAGTATATTCGTCATTAATTGGACCCGAATATCCATCGCCAAGTCAATTTTTAGCTTTTAGCGCCTCGCACCTCCCCCCGAGCGCCGCCAAGGCTCTAGCATGTGGACATACGAACTCCGATGTCACGCTTCACTTCGCATGTGTTAGTAAGAAATGTATGCAACGCGTCGCGGCTCGGCTCACCGTCAGTTATGCACACACACAGTAAACTACTGAAGAGCCGCATGGGGGGTGCGATGCGACGCAACCCGGCTTGGCGTCAGTTACACACACACACACACACACAGCAAACTACTGAAGAGCCGCATGGGAGCCGAAAGAGCTGGCTATTTTTAAGTGAGCCGGTTCATACTCTACAAAGAGCCGGAATTCCCATCACTATTGGGTTGAACCGTTTTCTCTGCGTCGGTCATTTGTAGAATTTACTTAATTTCCTTTGAAAATACCGCCTCTGCTCTCCATCCGCTCTGCCTCCGCCTCGCTCCATTCAACTCGCTCTGCAGGTTGAGTTTTTTTTGTTTTTTTTTACTTTATTTCAGTCAGCCAGCATTGACAAAGCTCTGCAGGTGAAGTAAACGGCTCCGCGACATGGCGAGTGACGCATAAATCGCGCGACACAACGAATCGATAATGAAATTCGTTGCCAACATTTTTAATAATCGATTTTTAGCGATTTTATCGATTCGTTGTGGCAGCCCTAGTTAATTTTGTGACAAAACAAAAAAAAAGCTACACAAAGACTGTTGGAGAGAAAAATTGCTTATACTTCTGGTTTTACAGTGTCTCGGATAAATGGGGTAATTTTGGCGATTTGTTTTATTTTTGGGGGAGTTTTTCCCCTTTTTATTGACAGAGAGACAGACAGGGTGAAAGTCGGTATAGAGGAGAGTGACATGCAGCAAAGGGCCTTGAGCAGGACTCGAACTCATGACCGCTGCTGGCGACCTGCGCCCACATGGTAACGCCTTAACTCAGCGAGCTAAACGGTGGCCCTTTGGCGACTTGTTAAAAACATAACATGCCTTTTGGTGTTCATTGGGTAAAATGTGAAAGTGCAATGTAAATATTCTCTACCTGAAATTAATTAATAATTGTGATAAATAAACATGATCAAAATATTAGGGATTATCATTTTGTCCAGAATCTTGCAGCTCTACTTTTATAACTGAGACAGCCAAGTTTGTAAGACCTTAAACAGATGTTTGAGAATGGGATTGAATAGTTGCTGGGGGTAAATGCATTGGGTAATAGCCTCAAACTAGAAATGGACTTTAAATCCACGCAGCAGCAGTACTGGTAGCTCTCCATACCTTTTATAGCCGCATTCTTAAACTTGTTACTGGCCTACATAAATCCCAAGTATCACTCGCAAATGTTATTTGACCCAGATCCAATATATGTATGTTATAGCTGTTTAAATAATACAAAACACTCTACATGTTGAGCTGATGGAGGAGTTAAGTCTGGAGGAAGAAGCAGGGAGACATCGGCATGTTCAATTAGAGGCAGATTCCCGACCTGTTGCCTCCTCGGCTCATTTAAACATCTCCACAGCCATCATCACCTGTGGCTGCTTTTTAATATATAGCAGGAAATGGAAAACATGGCCTCCAGTATTCACATGTCAGTCTCAGTCCAATGCTCCTCATCAGAAAGCCTAACAAGGTTAACTGGATATACATAATTTACGTATATCTTCTATCTTACAGCGTCACAGGAAATGTAGCAGATGTGGGGTGGAATACACAATGCGGCATAAACAGCACCGAGCGCCGCGTATCGCAGCATCTTTAATTACTGTCTCGCTGCAGATTTCTAGATGTGATGTTGATTAAAAACCTGCTCAAGTCAGGTTCTCTTAATATTCTGCTGTTTTTATCATCAGTAACCTGATTTTAGCCTCGCTATCAGTGTGGCTCTGTGGCCTGTTTCTTCTAGGTCAGGGATGAATTTTTTTATTGCACTTTCATTTTTAAATAAACAGAACTCTGCCTTTATTTACATGCTGTGCTACATTCCTGCTAATCTATAAATCTACATTAAAATATGCCTAAGAAAATCTTCACTTGAATTCACAGCAGGTACAGGTACAGGTAAAGTAAAGGCCAAGTAAAACTGTACACAATTCTAGTGCCAACACAAGGCTAGATTGTAGTTTTGATAGAAATACCTTAACTAATGTTGGGGTGGTTGCCATTAAATATGGTACACATGTTCACATTCCAAACTAAATAAACTATAATCATTTCATTGACCCATTAACGTTTCCGCTAATTAACAAATGTTATGATGCTAACATGCTAAACTGAGATGATAAATACAGTAAACATTATCAAATAACAACATGTTAACAACAAGAGAGCTAAATCTCAACTTTGTAGAGCTTTATAATGACTAAAAAAACCTGTAATAAATGACTTTACACTACGTATTCACTAGCAAACAGAGAAAATTAAAAACTACCTGATGAACACAGTTTAGCATTTAGCAACAAAAGACATGTATTTCCCTAAGGAGCTGGTGGAGACTAAATATAGAGCAAAAAGAGGTTAAACATTAGGGAAGTTCCTAAAGGCTAATTTCTAATTAAATGTAAAATTGAATTTAGATTAGTCAACCTGTCTAAAGTATGCTAAACATGATAACACTAAATAAAAAAGGTACAATCCCTCTCTGGCCATTGATTAAACCACTGAAAACTCATCTCTGTGCATCAAAGTTACATGTTTTTTCATAAAAATAATCTTTTCATGCCTTAAATTTTCTTAGATGTAGCTCTACGCTGTTGTTTGCTCTAGGATGTGGAGATCTACTCTCTTTGAATTAGGAGATTCTCAGTGAACTCAGTGATATTTAAGGAACCCTGGAGACCCTTTGAACAGCTCAGAAGAAGAAAAGGGTGCTAGAGGAACCTCTAATAGCTTGAAAGGGATTCCTGGAAGAATTTTTTTTTAAATAGGCTCTTTTTGTAGATTTTGTGTTTACTGCTGGATTTGCATTTCTAAAAATAGTTTTAAACTAGAATGCACTCAAGCGAGACGCAGACCCACACCGGATGCCTTCCTAAACATGGCAGGTAGCCCTGTGACCTTGACCTTTTGACCCCAAAATTAATGGGTGACCAAGGTAGGTCAAGATGAACATCTGTGCTGAGTTTGATTATCCTATCTCTATTTGTTCTCGAGTTTTGGTGCGGACATAGCCACCAACATACATACATACTAAGCATGTGGAGATTAATCGATACGAATCGGTATCTAGATACAAACGTGCACGATGCGAGTGTATCGATTCATTCAGTGTGCATCGATACAATTGACAGGTAAAATCGTGATGCATTGTTCTTCGTCCTGTGCTTCCGAGGCACAGTGAATGCACCACCACTGCTTTGCGTTTTGTTTTGAACACGGACGGAAGCCGGGAAGCACATTTCTACCGCATCAAAGTTACAACAACATGGAGGTGTGCAAGAGCAGCATCAAGCAACTAAATGAAATTTTTGACACACCTAAAAAGTTCAAATCAGGCATTTGGAACTACTTTAGCTTTTTCAAGAAAGATGGTAAACTTGACAAGACACAGGTCGTTTGTAAAGAATGCCGTGCTGCTAAACCTTACACTGGCAGTACAACAAACTTAGGGGCTCACTTGAAGAGAAAGCATGGTATCGATACGGCCGCCGTTGCTCCCCCTAACTCAGATTCCTCTGAGGCAGATTGTAAACCGAGTTCCAGCAAAACTGGTGAGAAAAGTATCTCAAATTACTTTGGCCAAGGCGGTACTCTGGCAGCAACCTCTATCCGTGCTAAAGCCATAACTGACGCAATTTCCTACTTCATTTGTAAAGACATCCAGCCTTATAGTGTTGTAGAAAACGAGGGCTTCAGACAACTCCTCCACACAATAGACCCCAGGTACAAAATACCAGACAGGTCGATCTTTACTGACAAACACATCCCTGCTCTGTACAACAAAGTGAAAAGTGAGATTATTGAGTCGCTGAACAATGCCCAAAGAGTTGCACTCACAGTGGATGGCTGGACGTCTTGCGCCACTGACTCGTACATCACAGTGACGGCATACCATATTGATGAGAAGTGGGAAATGCAAAATGCTGTTCTACAGACCAGAGTGTTCCACGAGGTCCACATAGGAATAAATCTGGCAGAATTACTGCATGATGTTTGCCGCGAATGGAATATTGAAGAAGCCTGCGTTGGTCACGGACAACACACAAAATATAATACTGGCTGGAACAGGTGCAGAAATGAAGCCGCATGTGCGATGCATCGCGCACCCACTTAATCTGTCCTCGCAAAAAGCTCTGAAGGTGAGCACAGTGTCAAATCTCCAGGTGAAAATAAGGAGGGTGGTAACGTTTTTTCACAAAAGCTCCAAAGCATGTGATGCTCTCTATGACCAGCAGACCAGCTTGAACCTGAAACACCACAAGCTAGTGCATGATGTTTCCACGAGATGGAATAGTTCCCTGGAGATGTTGGAGCGTTTTTGGGAACAGCAGCCTGCTGTGGCACTAGCAGCAAGGAAAGTCAAGCCAACCCGGGGAGAAGGCCTGCCTTGCCTCACAGAGGATGAGATGACACTGATCCCAGAAATTGTTAAATTGATGACCCCCCTGAAATTGGCAACCAAGCTCCTCAGCGAGGAAAAGACCCCCACAATCTCCATCATTGCCCCAATACTGCGGGTGGATTTTGAGCCAGATGACAGTGATCCACCAGCCATTGTTGAGATGAAGGAGAAATTCAGACAGGACAGGATCCCGTTACACCTATATCCAAGACCTCCTCAACACTGCCTCAGCACTTGATCCCCGCTTCAAAGACCTGGAATTCCTGGATGATGATAACACTATGAGAGACATGATATTGCTGGGGATAACAGCATAAGTGGAGAATATGGTAAGAAATAGAATATGCTCAGTATATTGTAGTTAGTGTCTCTGTCTCAGTCTATTTTCTCTCACTTAACGTTTTTTTTTTTTTTGTTGAAGAAATCTAATGTCATGTTTATTTATTTGACATGTGCTATACACTTTAAGCAATACAATGT
>OMNN01096446.1:1336-13088 GCA_900302755.1 Chromis chromis
TAGGAAAATTAATCTTCTTGGGTTCGTTTTAAATGTTCAGCTTGCATAATTGCAATGGACATATAATACATGTATTTTAGGGATCTGTGCCATTTATATATTTGTCAAGAACAATTATTATTGTTATTTTTTTAATAATGGAACCAAATCCACCAGTATGGAAGACAGAAAAAGTTAAATCCTAATCTGCAGGAATCCTCTCGTAGTCAATGCTGAGTCTTCATCCACAGCTGGTGAATTCTCATGAATAAGCACTAAATGGACAACAGTTATTATGTACTAGTTGAACCTATATAATAATCTAGTAAACTTTGAGGCTGAGATTGACCAGCCTCACCTCTGTACTAAGTAGCTTTATGTAATTTAGTCCAACAATATATAAAATAATGGTTTTGTAGCTAATACATGCTTGTCAATGAGGAGATTATGTTGGGTCATTCATTTACAATAAATTAAATGCATTTTTAAAGGTGGAGTCTGTGATTTTAAAGGAAGATTGTTGGTATTTAGCAAGTTAGCACATTTAGATTGTTGGCAGGTGCCATGTTTACCGCCATAATAACTCCATTCTCCCCCCAGGTCCCCTCACTTCAGCCCCATGTCCTGGCCACAAGCACAAATGTGCGTAGGGATAGTTTTGCGGATCGGACCGAGGCCACTTGTTTGCTTGAAAACGATGTAAAACACATGCCAGGCCTGTTGGTGGTGCTGTGACGGCATAACAGAAACAAGCGGAATCTGGCGGCTCGACTTTAGGCATACGCAGAAATCTGTATACGATGTAAATGTTCTATCGTTATGTTCTTTTCCGGGGTGGATCCAAAATGAAGTGTCGTATTGTGCTTTCCATATTTGTTTGGTGAACACGGTGATAATGCAGAAGAAGTATATTTTGCTGTAATAGCGATAATAGGGTGACTAGTTTCAGCAGTACACACGCAACACTGTACGGCGCCATTGTTGTAGTCATTTTCTGAGTTTCTGCCTCATTTGTAATGTTAACTCTACTGCCTTGTTGAACTGACATCAGATTGTTTCCACATACATGCAAACTGCATTTTTTTGCTAAGGATGTTCAGTGGGCTGTTGATGTACACCATATTAAAAGATGGAGTAGCCACTCTGACATCATAATTTGTTTGTGGATCACTGCCTCGAAGCCTCAGTTTTGTCATTTTGACTGTTGCCATCTTGGTGTCCTTACTGAAGTCTAATTGCTGGACATGTTTCAGTATGTAGAGGCCGCTCTCCTTGATGTCTTGATGAAGGTGAAGGCCTCCAGAACATGACATGGTCCTTCATCGCCGCATTAGCAAGTACAGAGAGGGTTGTGAGAATGGTTGTATTTGGGAAGTGTGTTCATTTTTACCCTTTCTTTAACTTAAATAACCCCGTGGTCCAGTATAGACTGTATATAAAAGATGGACATGGCGAATGTGACGTGACCCATTGGTTTATTTTAAAGCATTTTGAAGCCTTGAGTTAGGGATTTGGCTTTGTGGTTTTTTGAAACTTCACATAACAAGCGAGAGGTGGATCTGACTGACAACTTGAGGACATTACGCATGACCTTATGGAAGCAACTTCTCGATCACAAGGTAGCCACGACTGAATGTGTGGTTTATCATCTGTTTTATTCTAAATGGGACCGTATTTTACAAAATGAGCTTCATGCTGTATTGAATAAATCTTGAAACCGGTGACTAAGACCGTGAAGTGGCACCCACATGCCACTCAAAGTGGCTATGCTTTTAATTTTGCATAACTTCAAGCCTTAATACAATTTAAATGGGTGGCTTATATAAAACTTCAACTTCCCATACAGTTGTCATGAAAGGGGGAAAAAGCTATAAAGACAAAAAACATTTTTGAACCAGGCTGTAAACATGTTTATTTCTGTTGTAAAGTTGGACATTTTAACATGGTTGTCTATAAGGATCAATTTGCTTTTGCAGCTGCCCTCAAGTGGACATTCCAGGAACAGCAGTTTTAGGCACTTCTACTTTGGATTAATTTTTAAGCCACTGGGGTTGTAGCTTGGTAAATGCCAGCATCTTTATATTCCACAATCTCAGTTAAATGAATGAAATCCTTGGGCTAAGCTGAGATGGTCACAAGGGGTATTTCCTTGGACTTGACAAACTTCTTCAAGAAGACATTACACAGCTGGTTTTAAGTTTTTAGTACTTTTGCATGGGTTTCATCCTTCAGCCCTTGAGGTTGCCGCATAATAAATCAAGGGAGAAGTAGGGTCAATTTGTCATAGACATTATTTTGCAACCAGATGATTTGTGACCTTCCGACCCTTACAAAGAATTCAGGTTCAAGGTACTTCTGCATTGGCTTCACTTTTCAGACACAGAGGCTACGGCCATCTTGTATGTACAAATGATGTTGTTGGTGATGTCTACTTTCATATTTTGGATCAGGTTATTACACAAACATATACAGATGCTCTTGAGAAGTTGACACTTTGAGTTAAGAACAACAAAAAAGGGAAATCTGACTATATTTGATTGTTTTTGTCGCTTCCTGAGCCAGAAGTCTGTGGAGTGGCAGTTTCCAGAGTCTGACCAGTCAGAACAGAATGGGCTCATCAGGAGGCCCACCTTAAAGAGGCAATCTGTTTCACCCTGAAGTTGAAGTGAGCAGGCTGCATAAGGGACCAGTACAAAATGTAGTACTTTTTTGAATTGTAAACTATGAAATTATATGCCGGTAAAGCCCCAGAGTAAAAAGGAAGTGCGTATTTTATTCCCTGTAAATCTTATTTAGCTCATATGTTGTGTTCTGCAACTTTGTCGTTGAATGTGATTATTTCCTTAAAAGTCAAGTATTAAGTTTATTAAATGTTCCCTATACAATTTCATTTCTGTAGGAGCAGAAAGGTGTCTGGAAAGGGGATTTAGGCTCTCATGTGACACTGAAGTTCTACAGTGAGACAAATTAAAATCTCTAATGGGTGCAGCAGCTATGTAGAACATTCCCTTAGTGTTGTGAAGTTCTTCCAGATGGCTCTTTCACTCTTATGAAATTGCCATTTATTTTTTTATTTTCTTTATTTTTTTGTAGTATCAGACAATAGTTAAAATGTCTCTTAACTTCTGCTCACATTCATACAGCATACTAATCATCAGATCTCATTATACATGGATATAAATGTACTGACCATTTAGAAAACTGTTGATAATGTTTAATAATAAAATCATGTTAAAGTTTAGATCTTGATAAAAGCACAATAGTATAAGGTTGCATAGAATCTGCTACCATCTATATAAGACTGAAAAAGAGAAAACCAAAAGATAATTCTATGTCTGATGAAATAATCTTCCGTTGCTTTCTAAAATTGTACTCGATAGCGTGAGAATAAGGTCAGTAATCAGTAATACTGAGATGAAAATGTATTTCTTTGCTCTTGCTAGAAGTTAATAATTCAGTATAAGATTCACATTAAATTGGCTTTTTCAACCCAAGTAGACGGACAGCCATGTTAGGAGAATCTTAATTTCATATCAGCTGCTTTTCACTGAATTCCTCAGTGGTTTGGTAAATCCTTCTCCGTGTAAAGAACTGACAATTTGTGAAGTCTCTCCTCGGAGGTGTGAGATGGGAGCTAGTCGCTAACAAAAGGCTTTTCTTACCATATTCTCTGAAGTAGTCATCTGAATGACTTTAATCAATGAACCATCACTTTTACAACCCACCTATGTATAAATCTTGTTACTTTATTACATGGAAATCTCCACTTTATAGTAAAAAACGTAGAGCTATATGAGGAAGTCACTCACTCTGTTTGTGTTAGCGTCACAGAACCATATCAAGTTTATGAAATGCCAATTTTAACATGTGGTTGGAGCTTTAATCTGTCTGAAGCACGTGCTTACATTCAAAGAGAGGCTTTCTTTAAGCTGTCAGTGCGAGGCATTGTAACGCAGAGGTGCTCAGTTTTTCTTCTTCATCTTTGTTTTAAAGCAAAAAAAAACAACAACACAGTAGTTATTTGCAAATTGATTCTATTAACTTCCAACAAGTTTATGTGCAAATGAGTGGATAGTAATTTAGACACAAATGTCTTCTGATATATTGATACTGAAATAGCCCAACAAAGAGGCTTTGTGTTGATGTGTTCACTGGGTGTCACCTGTAGAACAGATCTCCAATAGAATAAAACCTCAGCCTCTGCAGACGTCTGAACTCTGACGACTCATGAGGGATTCATTTATTCCTGCTGTATCATTTACCTCTCCACCTCTCCTGTCTTTTTCTCCAGGCCCACCTTCCGGTACTTCACCTGGCATACCTGTGTGCTGGGTATCATTGGCTGCGCCGTCATGATGTTCCTTATCAACGCCATCTACGCCTCGGCCAGCATCGCCTTCATGCTGCTGCTGCTTCTGCTGATTCACTACCTCAGTCCCACCTCCAGCTGGGGCTACATCAGCCAGGCTCTCATTTTCCACCAGGTCTGACAAACACATGCACACGGACACATTCAGACACACACTCTCAATACTGCCTTGTCATTACTATAGCAACTAAAATCTCATCCCCTCAGCTTTACAAGAGCCTCTACCTCTGCCAAGCAATCGTTCTATCAGGTTTATAGAGACAAGCAGACACACACACAAACACAGACAAACTGCTCTCCACTGCCTCTCCCTCAGCCAATCGCTTTGCATTTAGTAGACAAACACACATTTTCCCTCTCTCTCTTTTCTCACACATACACATGCTGCCTTGTCATTCCTACAGCAGCCATCTATCATGTTTATATCAGGCTTACCAGACACGAAAACACACACACATACATCTGCATCTATTCCCTCAGCAAAGCTCTCTACATTTATGACACAAACACACACACACACACACACGGCGCTTTACATCATCCAGCTCTCCATGTCCTCTATCTGGTGAGCCTGTTGCTCTCAAGGAGAGGGGCCTCCGTTGCCAGCAGGGCCCTCTGCCGAGGGGAACTGCTGCCAAGGCTGCAGGCAGGGGTTATGGGCAGGGAGGGTGAGGGTGGCTGGGTGTGCCAGTAGCTTGTCAGGAGGCAGAACATTATTACAACCACTTAACTTATTGCGCTTCTCCTCCTCGTCCTCCCCTCCCTCCCATTTTCTTCCACTGTTCTTCATCTCTTCCCCCATCTGCCGTTTCTCTCGCCACAAGACGGCACACACAACAGTGAGACAGCCTCCACCTTCATTTAATCTGATTGGCCACCCCTGGTAGATCTACCTAGCAGAATCAGGTGGTTATGGGTAGAGATGGTTACTGAGGATTGGTTTTAAATTTGTCCCTGTGCCTAATTCATCACAATCATAGCACTGCTGTCAGGGTGTGACTGTGAGTTAAGTTTTTGTGTTTTTGTTCCCCCAGTGTTAAATGAAGTTTTTCCAGCGTCTGTCTACTGATGATGCTAAGGCTTGTGTGGACTGTAGTTACACTGGTCAGGTTAAAATGCTAAATGTCAGGTTGCATTCCATGAACAGTTGTTAGTTAAAGTACAAGCTAACATAAACATTAACTTTAGTGGAGCTGACTGTGATAGTCTTACTGCTGTCAAGATTTAGCAACTCAAACAATTTTGAAGCATCAAAACAAATCATCCAGCCATTTGGTAGCCATTTTGTCAAATCTGATTAAAAAAGAAATGCTAAAAAGGTTTGGTGTCTTTGCCCTAAAATAAGGTTTAACAAGTGTCTTTTCCTCACAGTTAAACTGTTAAGCAGACTGTTGGCTTTTTGAGGGGCCAGCTATGTGTCATACATCCACCATCTTAAGCATTTCAGAATTCTTTCATAGATTTCTATTCATTGGCTTACGGCTTTTAACATCTAATCTAATCTAACCTTTATTGGTCCCCTTGAAGAAATTCCTTCTCTGCATTGACCCATCCTATTCAAACTTAACTTAACTACACATACTAGGAGCAGTCAGGGGTTAAGAGCCTTGCTCAAGGGCCCACAGTGGTGGTGACTGGGACAAGCGGTCACTCTCACTTTCCCACCTCAAACTCTTCCCAGTCCGAGGGCTCGAACCGGCGACCCACCTGTTACAAGTTCGCTTCACAAACCACTAGGCCACCACTGCCCCATTCAACGTGAGCCTCTTTGTGGAGTTAATTTAAAGCTACAGTGAGGGATTTTTGCACATAGATAAATGTCTGTTACATTCAAGCCAAACTTCACACACGGCAGATTAAGCGTATCAGCACCAGATTCATTTCAAAGTATACCAGAGTTTTGAATCTGTTTTTTTGTGATGACACTCCCTCGTTAGTGAACCAATAGCTGAAGAAGAGAGCAATGTAGATAGTGTAGAGTACAGCAACCTTGGTTTATGGTGCCAAAAACCTGGCAAGCGTCCAAGAAAAGTTTCTGATGCTCCAGATAAAAATAAAAACCCAGCATCTAGAGACTATAAGGGTTTATAGTGTAAAAAAGAAAGAAATCAATGGAAAGGCATGCGATAATACTCTTACTGTCTGATTTGATCCACGTCATGAGTAATAACCAATCAACACTAAAGGATAAATGGTGAAAAGTTTCTTTTAAATAAGCAGATCATCAATACACAAAGGCATTTTAATGAGGTTTTGTGTTGGAGTTTGTGTCTAAATTCTAAATTTTGACAACAACATTTTTATTTTTACTGCTGTACCAGTATTGGTAAAATCTTAACAATACCCATCCCTAGTGACAGCCTTACTAGTTAGTATCATGGATGGACTACTGGACAGACCTACAAACCCAAGCCTCCCTGGACAAAAACCTCGGAATTAAAACGCGACTGTGTTGTTTATTTGCATAGAGCCCAGGACAGTTACAAACAGCAGTTATTTACTGGTACTATTTTATGTTAGAATATTAAAGTAGTTTATCTGGCATTCCCTTATTACACTGAATAAACACTGTAGCTATTGGCAATGTGGCATTGTGTTTAATGTGTTTATTAGATAATGAGTTTATTATTTCCAAGAACTTTAAATAGAAATCTTAAAACCTTTTTATACTCATTTTACAAATGAGTCTCCTTTCAAACTGTGCCTCGGTCTGGCCCCCTCCCCTCTCTAACACTTTCTAAACCCCTGGCACTGAGCCCAGTCCAGTAAAAATGATTACACTGATAGACCCAGCTGAAGACACCGGCTGCGTGCATGTACATATCTCATACATAGACTTGTCTGCACCCTCCAGCAGTAGCCACTATGGCTGTGAGCCAACTGGGTGACATTGAAGCAGGGATGAAAGACACACCAGCTAACAACAAAAACAATAAAACACAAGTGGAGATAACAGGCAGCCGTCAGTAGTGTTTAGGAGTGAAGGTGTGTGAAGAAAAAGACAAACTGAGGCTAGAAATGCTGATGGTATCATGGGAAGAGCGAGAAGGAGGCAGAATATATGCAGGGAGAGGGAATGAGTGATTGAGAAACTAAGTGATGGATGAGACTGAAGCGACAGTGAAATGATGGTAGTCTGATTGATGAGAAGACGGGGAAGGGAGAGATAAAGAAAGAGATGATTAGATGAGTGGAGGCAGTTGGACTTTGCCTCTGGGACCTTGTTTTTTTTTTTTTTTTTTTTACAGGAATTACTGGTTGGGAGCATGAAAACAGTTGTGATTATGACGGAAATAATGTTGGTTACATTTTCATCATTGATTGATAGCTGCACTGACACGTACGATCTCAGCAGCTTCAGGAGCTTGAGCTGAACTTATATTATTAAGACAGGTCATTTTTAGAAGGATTTTTTCAGGCTAAATTCTGAAGTAGAGCTGCAACAGAAGAAGAGTGTTGTTCTTTAATTTTTTTCTAAGATTTCATATCATTACCTCAACTCTATTAAATGCATTGTGAAAGTATTTTTTAAGTTTAATACCTCCGCCAAAGAGGAACAGGTGATTAAATGTTGGTGATGTTCTGGATTACCAAAAATAAAATGCCGCTCGTGGAAATCACAATATGGGTGGAAATGAGCTGTTATACCGGCCTGAGCCTGCTCCTTTAAGCGCGGTGGCTTATGGGTAATGTAGTAGTAGTAGATGAGTGCTGTACTCTTTCACCGTGTCTGTGACAAATAAACAGATCCAGTTCAAGGTTTACTGCCTCCCATGCTGCCTGTTTTGATAGCGGCCCAGACGACTTGTTACCAGCACAAAACTAGCTAACACAGTAGTGTTGTTTACTGAGGTATACGCCACGGAGCTGAGAAGGTAACAGCTGCTTGGCGGAGTGCTTTTCTAGTTTAGTCAAGTGACACTGGGTGTTTCTTCTTACTGCCTTAATGCCATTGCTTTATTTGACTAGTAGTAATTAGGGCTCTATCACCCCCTCATATCACTTTCTTTGCGACACATCACTGCTTTGCTCATGTCAGATATTACTTTCTCCTTAACATTTCTGTTATACCAGGAAAACCCATTTTAACTCTCTGAACTTCAAGCAGTTTCTGGGTATTTTAGTTCCTGTCACATTTTTACTCACTGTGAACTCAATTTTCACTTCAGTATAAAATCCTGCACCTCCATGGAAACGGCACAACGGTGGCTAGAAGGAGAGAGAATTTAAAAATGGCTTCTGTGCAGTATGACACACTTATGACATAAATCTGGAGAAAAAAAAAAGATAATCCTGATAAAAATCCTGGAATTAACAGCACAAGTACCCACAGGTGCTACTAATATAGGAAGCAATTGTGACTCTATATGCTAAAGATATAACGTTTTTACAACCTCTACAAACTACTCTGCACATCAACTCTAGACAGATATTTCACCATGCTAAACGTATTTTCCAACAACTTGCTACCCTATTGACTGTTTTTGAGCCATGCAGCATTTATTTTATTGATGAACTATTTTTTATTTGGCTTTCAATCTCCTTTGTCGCCTCTGTGTAAACACATGACTGGTGGTGGCAGCTGAGTGAATCATAACTTCTCAGAGTGCAGAATGTTTAGTTTTTTACTGCATCTGCTGCAAACAGTTTTTTTTAGTGATTTTTTTAAATGAGACGTGTAGAATAAAGTAATTTTGATCAAATTCAGCTTAGATTTGATTATATTTCCTGAGCTGTATGTTACACATGATATGTCTAAGGAACATCGGAAAGTTGAGAATTTGTCGTTTTTTTCTATTCTTACAGTCTGTGGCTCTGATAAATGGAGTACTTTTAGATTTTTTTTTTTAAAGAAAACTTTCCTTTTAAACCTGCTAGGAACTTTGGGCTTTAGAGGGTTAACGAGGAACCTTCAAAAGTGAGAGAAACCCCTCAGAATTATCCTTTAAAGTTCTTCTTCTTCTCTCAGAGAAATGAATTCGACAGTGTAAGCTGCAGCTTTAACATGGAGACATGTCATCACTGAGTCAATGGTCATTAATTCCAATGAGGGTATAAAGTGAGTGTTAATCATTCCTAGTAGACTGTAGGTTTAGATCTAATGTTTGGTTCCACTTGGTTACATTTCCTTAATGGTACCTTGATGCCACCTCCTCGGCGCACTTTCAGAATCCTAATGAAGGTTGTGTTATAGCATGCATTGTAATGCATACTAATACACACAGGCATTTTAATGCATATTCATAAGCAATCACACACAGACACATTTTTCCCACTAACAGTCTGAATGACACACATACACACACATCTGTGCGTTTTACACACACACAAGCCTTCAGCTTTTTGGTCCTTGCCACAGCCTCATATCCTAACGGGATGATGATTAGAGATGTAATTTGTTTCCTGATAAGAGAAGTCCCTGGTGTTAACATACAGCAGCACATGCATACATATAAGGTAGAGGTACACACACAGGGTTATGTGGAGAGCCTTCAAGGAAATAGTTTGACATTTTAGGAAGTAGACTTACACACTTTCTTGGTGTGAGTTAGAGGAAAAGATCGATATTAGCCTCATGTCTGTACAGTAAATGTTAAGTCACAAAGACAGGACTCCAAGATGTTACAGCACTTGGCTAATAGTCCCTCACATGACCGAGGGTCATGAGGAGTTCATTCTTAACTTTGGATGCAGCAGTTTAGAAACCATTCAGACGCTGTTCTGGAGCTTTCAGACACAGCAGAAGAAGTTTCTCCCATTGTCACGGAACTGTTAAGTTTTCATTATAAGACGTGTGTATTAACTAAAAAGCTGAGATTCTGTCTATGGACTGGCCAAAAAAAGAAAGAAATCTGAACATATATAATTCTATGTTCCGCTGAGATTATATTATAAGATGGAAACTCCCTGGACAGCTACAAATTGAAACATGTGACACGATTGGATTTCTATGTATCTGCCAATTTTTACATTTTTAGTCTTTCTGTAGTGTGTTTTGCATCATTCTTGCAAATCCACAAATATCTACTAATTAGCCTCCTGAGATTAATGTGTACATTAAGTTTTGAGGAATAATCTAAAGACTGACTACACTATATGTATTTGAAAAAGATATCGATCTGTCTGTCTTACAACAAAGTGATGAATATTTGTTTCTAAAGTGGTATATTTTACAAATGATGTAAAGACATGAAACTCATTATGGGGTTTATTAAAAGTGGTTGCACATACATCATGTTAAATGATGATCCCTGTAAGTCACTTTTTCTTTCTGCACAAAACAGACATTAAACCAAGACCGTATATACAAAGTTTTTACCTGCTTCATGAAAATCCTGCATTTATCTTGCAAGCAAAAGTGATGTCAGTTTGTTCTGCAATAAGAGTCGCTTATTCAGAGCATTAAATGAAAAAAACACACATGCTTGCATGGGTGTGTAAGGTAAATCACCTCCAGACATGGACTTCAGGGACTTGTGTAATTAAAGTGGACTTATGTTTGGAGCTAGAGTGTCAGGTAACTGCAGACATACCTCTGTTTTAGGGAAACTCCAACCTACATGGTTAACACTGGTCTGGACCAGACTGTATGAAAAAGATGGATGCAGCCCATGGGTTTGAAAAGTGAATGCAGTAGTGTGTTAACCCTAATCCTAGCAGTTTCTGGGCTTTTTTCTTTGCTCCTGTCACAATAATTCTTCTCTGTGGGTTAATTTTTCACTGCAATATGGAGTCCTGCTCCTCTATGGAAACAGCACACCTACGGCTAGAAGTAGAGAGAACACAAAAATAAGCAGTATGATGTAAATCATAAATAAGACAAGAATCATTAAAAATGAAAAAGTAAAAAAGTAAAAATGTTTGGAGCCTCTTTTATAAGGTGTAACACTGGCAAAGTCATTTGGAACAGTTTTCTGCTTTAAGGGCATTCAGATCTGGCTTTGAACTGGTCATACAGAGATTACTGTATACTGATTGAAATGGCCAAACAAATCAGTCATTGCTTTGTGTAGTTGCAACAATTGCACTACACTACAGACAGAGTACCTGTTTTGGGAACATCATTCTTTCTGTAGTTAAAATATATTTCCATACAACTTACTAGAGCTGCATGATTAGGGCAAGAATGGCAAAGATCAATACTGACATACTTAATAATAAGAATCAATCAATCAACTTTTATTTGTAAAGCGCTTAATCACATCAACAGACATTTCGGAGCGCTTTCACAAGGAGAGAAAACATAGAACCCAACACAACCCTTCCAAAGCAAGCAAAAGCAAAAGCAACAGTGGCGGGGAAAGACTCCCTCATGAGGAAGAAAAGTTCTCAAAAAACTCCCTCTACAGGAAGAAACTCCGGGCGGACCCAAGACTCTGAAAAGGGTGGCCATCCATCTTGACC
>OMNN01096446.1:13108-27755 GCA_900302755.1 Chromis chromis
CCTTAACCCCTGACTGCTCCTAGTATGTATAGTTAATCTAACCTTTATTGATCCCCCATCCTATTCAAAGTTAACCTTACCTATACATACTAGGAGCAGTCAGGGGTTAAGGGCCTTGCTCAAGGGCCCACAGTGGTGGTGACTGGGACAAGCGGTCGCTCTCACTTTCCCACCTCAACCTCTTCCCAGTCCGGGGACTCGAAACCGGCGACCCACCGGTTACAAGTTCGCTTCACAAACCACTAGACCACCACTGCCCCTTAAGAACTGATACTACACTTGATCTTAGCCAAAAGGCCGAGAAGCGATGGTTGAAGCATGTGTAAGTTAGCGACATCCATCCATCCATCCATTTTCTATACACCACTTTATCAATCAATCAATCAACTTTTATTTGTAAAGCGCTTAATCACATCAACAGACATTTCGAAGCGCTTTCACAAGGAGAGAAAACATAGAACCCAACAGAACCCTTTCCAAAGCAAGCAGAAGCAACAGTGGCGGGGAAAAACTCCCTCATGAGGAAGAAAAGTTCTCAAAAAACTCCCTCTACAGGAAGAAACTCCGGGCGGACCCAAGACTCTGAAAAGGGCGGCCATCCATCTTGACCGGTTGGGTGGAAAAGAGAACACAAAAGAGATAGGACAGGGAGAGGAAGAGAGAGAGAGACAGAGAGTGGCCAGATAGAGTCGACATGAGACTGTGACAATGATCTATAAAGTTCAATATTGAAGTACATGTATTTCCAGATGTGCAATTTGAATTGTAATAGTCCGTTAAATACTAAAAAAAGTGTATTGGTCTGACGATGATCATATCTCAGTCTGGAGTTTAGGGCCGTGCTTCTGAGGTGGGGTCATGGTGCCAGGATCGTCATGGCCGGGGTCTGTAACTCCTGGTTAAGAATAAACAGAGAACCTTTTTTCCATTTCCAAAGTGGTGTGCTACATTCCTGCTAATGTACAAATCTGCATAATATACATGAGACCTAAAATAATCAACCTAAAATTCAGAGCAGTGCTAAGAGGCAAAATATGAACACATCTGGACCAAAAACCACATCACTTGGTGAACATCTGCTTATCAATTTATGCTATGATTTACCACTGTTGCATTAATACCTGACATGCTAGCTAGGCATCTGTGCACAGAGAGGTTTCTAGTCTCCACTCAGTTACTGCAGTGCAGCAGCTCAGACATGCGTATGACCAAAAAGTGCTTGTTCTTCTTATTCTTAATTCTTAATGTGTTGATTTGACTTACATCTACAATGTGAATATTTTACACATCACAATACGAATGCTGAAATGATACAATAAGCATTCCAAGTCTATTGTATGGACCACGGGGTAAATGAAGTAGGAGCACAGGGGTAAAAATAAGCACTCCTCCCAATGACAACCTTTCTTATAAGTCTCTCCTCCTTCCTACAGGTACGTAAGTATTTGCTGATGCTGGACGTGAGGAAGGACCACGTCAAGTTCTGGAGGCCTCAGGTCCTGCTGATGGTTTCCAACCCTCGCAGCAGCGTTGGCCTCATCACCTTCATCAACGACATCAAGAAGAGCGGCCTCTACGTGCTGGGACACGTCCAGCTAGGAGACCTCAGTAAGGACACCACGAGTCTGCTTGGCCTCCAGACACTGAACTACATTTAACTTTTTATTTTCATGACTCACTTGCTTCTCCAGTGACTTTTGCATCAGAGCGTGAGGAGTATTTGAAACTTTACTTCTGCATCATTTCTCATCCAAACCAGCTCAGTGTGAGAGGAAGGCTATTAATTATGAGCAAAAATAAATCAGAGATGGTGATGGGATATAGTTTTTGGATAATTTAACATGATTATCATGTTTAGAGGCAGCAGTGACAAATCTGAAAGCTTGTTTTTTTTTTTTTTTACCTCAAAACTTTTACATTATAGCTAAAACTTTAATAGTGATTTGTTGTACTACTCTTTAATGGGAAAAAATATTGCCACTACCACTTTACTTAAGTGTTTTCATTTGGGACTGGTTCAGAATAGCTATACAATCTTTCCCAAATACGTTAAGTATGTGAGTGAGAAAAATGCCTCCCTGTTGGCAATGGAATCTGAAGTTTCACATTGAGCGGCGCATCATTTAATGGACCTCTTTAGAATGCTGGACCTTTCTCTGTGACATCGGCTCATCTGCTGCTGTCTTATTTCGACGGAAGTAATCGCAGAATGCTCTGGAGGCGTCTCCTTTCTTCTGCGCAAGAGGCACACACTGGCAGATTTTCAAGGAGCAGGGTCATTGATCGTCTTTGTCTTCTGGGGGTTTTGTTGGAAGGTTTGTGGGACACAGGGACTGGCCCTGAATGGAGTCTTCAGAATCCAAATCCCTGTGTTTCCCTGTGAAAAAAATGATATGTTCATTATCTGCTGAAGAGCCCTTCTCTCATTTGACGAGCCACTTGGTCTTGAGAAATATGAAGGAGTTATTCATTCACATAATTACACTGAAGTGGAGTTTGTTGGTGAGGACTCTCAGCTTCTTCTCTCTATTTATTCCCGCCTTTGTCTTGTAGCTGTTTGCCTTAAAGCTGAACAGAATACTTATCTATCAATGGGAACAACTGCGTTAGAAGCGAAGGAGGACCAAACACAACTGAAGCTACCACAGGAATTGTCTATGAAGCCTTTAGACGTGGCCTCTGGATCACTCTCTACATACATGCTGATGTTTTTCTAGGATGATTGATCATCTGTCTGCCTGTTTGCACTTCCCTGTATCTTTCGCTCTGTCTCACATTCTGTCTTGGCTGTCATTTGTGCTTGCATCTTTCTTTTTCTTTCTTGCCCCCCCACATCTCAGCATCTTGTCTCATATCTCTCTCACACTCTGCCTCTAATCCAGCTCTGTCAAACTGACTTCTCTACTCTCTCCTTTTATTTGTAAGGCTCTAGTTCTTGGCCTTCTCTTCCCCTCCCATTCTTTGCATCTCAGCAACACTTCTATTGAACTGTCAGCTCTGTTTCTTACCTCGTATCACAGTGTTCTTTTTTCCTCCCTCCCAGACACTTTACCATCCGACCCTCTGCAGTCCCAGTATGATTCCTGGTTGTCCCTGGTGGACCATCTAAACATCAAAGCCTTTGTCAACCTGACGCTAGCGGATTCTGTTCGTCATGGTGTCCAGCATCTCCTCTTCATCTCGGGACTAGGTCAGTATTACTATTACCAGCACACAATGTCCCTATTAGTCGTTAGAAACCCTGAAAGGCCAGGATTAAAGACCCCTTTGGTGGTAATTACGTTCTTTACCTTGGTAACATATCATGAGTGACGTAATCAGTTAGCGTCATGACTGAGCATTTCCACCTGGAAATCGATGACAGTTTCAAAAAGACACATTCAGACTTCCAGGGTTTTATACGTAACAAACTTTGGGATGTTAATAATTAATCATTATTTAATTGATTTAAGAAAACATTTGACGAGATTAAAATATATTTACAGATGAGACAGAGGATGAATACATGCATGTCAGAGAATGTTAGCAGATTAGCTGTAATACCTGGTTGCACCACCAGGTGGAGCCTCATGATCTGGAAGACTGCAGCTCATATATGTTTAATACTGTGGCGACCGGAGGAGGGTCAGTAGGAGGAGTTTAGTTCCATGTTGGCAAGCATTGTGGAGATTTAGCTAACAATGGGCCACCATGACAAAGACTTGTGTGGCGGTTAATGGCTTCCGGCTAGAGCTTACATTCTGAGGAGGGTCAAAATTTAGCATTCCTATACTTGAGTGGCTAATGTAAATAAGCTGTTTCTACAACCAAATGTTATGTTTGTCAGTCCCTCCAGGATTTCGCGGGCGTTTTTCAAGATTGTTGTGTCCAAAAATGCCTTAATTCGCGGCAGCTTTTCTAAAAAATTGCGATGATAGTTGCGATGTTTTAAGCGTATTTGTTGCGATGAAATTGCAGGAGACAGTGCAAATGTCTCCTCTCTTTCCTCTGCCTTGGTGACATCTCTCACACACTCATGCTCACGACCTCTGATTTCATTACACATCCAACTAAATCAATTGAAGACAGCTTTTTTACTATTTTCATTCGCTATTGAATGAATCATATTTGGACATATCTGTCAGTGGTTTAAAAAGTTAATTTCACATCCTGGCACACATTCTTTCAGTGCTCGTGACAGATCTGGATGCAACAGCTTCCGTCACTGTGATTTGTCTGGTCTGTTGACTGCTCGTTTCACGTATTCTCCTAATATGTTTCGCGGTAGAAAAAAAATCAATGATTTTCGTTTGTGTTCCACCACAGTATTACACGGGATGCAAAACAGTTTACCTCCGCTTTCGTAAAGAACATCAGGGAATTGTTTTGCACGGTCTTTAGCAGTAATTTGTGTTGGTAAGTGAGAGACAATACTATCGCGCGTCTGCATCTTCAAACCATAAACAAGGAAGTGAATTCGGTGACGTACGTGCATTACGTTTGCGCTGGGGACTGCTATGATTGGTGGAACTCACGGGAGGCTGGCCAAAATTGCGGAAAAGTCGCGGTATTTTGACAAAGTCGCATGGTCGCGCTGAATTCACGGGGATTGGTTGAATTTGCGTTAATTGTTGCGATCGCAACATCGCGAATTCCTGGAGGGACTGGTTTTTCATTCAAAATGACTTCATCAGCACATTAAAAAAGTCTTCATTCGAAAATGTTTAATCGATTATTGACTGATGATGCGGTGACTATCTGAAGAAGATATAACTGACAATTTATTGCTTCATATTTAAAAAGGAACTCCTCTCAGTATCGTTTTAACTCCCCCTTAAATTGCTTTCAATGCTTCAACTTCAGGTACAACATTATGTCCTTCTATATGTTCAAACTGTAGCTAATACTGGCGTACAAATGCATTTCAAAGGTTCCAGGCTGTTATTTCATCAGATAATTAGTTTTTGTAGGAAATGTTTCCTTTCTTGTTTATCTATTTGAAGTATTCATGTTAGTCTTGGATTAGCAGGTTTTTTAATACTTATCTCTTTGTTTCTTTGTTTAACTGTTGGTTTTAACAGAAAACTAATACCTGTGTATGTGCTGTTCTGTACAAACATCCACTCCAAACTTTAACAAGAGTGGACTTTTAGTGATTTTCCTGTTTTTCCTTTGTTGTTTGCTGCCTTCCTTCCTCCTGTCACTCATGTCTAACTTTGACCACTCCTCTTGTCTCCAGCTCTTTCTCTTATCTCTCTTTGGCTTTCATCCCAGTTCTCACTCCAGCACTTGTCTTCTTCACATTTCTCTCTTTCTTTTACATCTACCTTTCACTTAACTTCTCAAGAAATCAATAATGATGATAAAGAAATAATTAGCGCTAGATCTGAAGAAATGGTCTCGTCTCATTATTTTTCTTTTTCTCTTCCTTTCACCTCTTTCTAGGTGGGATGCGTCCTAACACCCTTGTTCTGGGTTTTTATGACGACTGTTTTCCAAAGGACAAGCTGATTGATCCGACCCTGTCTACCAGTCAGTCTATAGATCCCCTGGGCCCTTCTCAGGAGCTCGAGCAACCTCCTCTCTTCCACTTCGCCTCCCTACGGGGCTCCAGTGATAGACAGGATTTGGGTGAATGTGGGGACGGGAAGGTCCTCGGGTCTCAAGAGTATGTGGCGATCATTGCTGACGCCATGAAGATGCTAAAGAATGTGGTTCTGGCTCGATACTTCAACAACTTCGACCGAGCCCAGGCCCTCGCGCCGCCCTCCTCCTCTCCAGGGAAGGGAGCTGTGTACGTGGACGTCTGGCCGGTCAACCTCCTGCGCCCGGACAGCTGTAGCTACGTCGACACCTGCTCTCTGTTCCTGCTGCAGCTGGCATGTATCCTCAACATGGTTAGAGCCTGGCGCAAAGCTACGCTGCGTCTCTTCCTGTGTGTGGAGGAGGGACGCAGTGTGAGGGGCTCAGAGGAGAAGCTGGGCCAGCTGCTGAAAGAGCTGAGAATCAAAGCTCAGATCTACCCCGTGCCCTGGGACCAGCAGGTGGCGTTGCACTGGCAGCGCCAAAAAGACTGGGGCAAGAAACAGCGATCGCAGTCCCCGGATGCCTCTATAGACGAGAAGAAGCCTGACGAGGAGGAGGAGAACGAAGACGATTACGTTAACAGCTTCCCGAGCAACGCCACGCGCCTGTCGGATGACTACCTGTCAGCTGTCAATAAGCTGATCCTGGATCAGGCTCGACCTCCACCTGCTGTGCGTTTCCTGTACTTGCCGCGACCCCCAGCTGACACCCGCCGCTACACCTCCTATTTACGCCAGCTGGAGCTGCTGACTCAGGACCTGGGCCCCACACTGCTCATCCATGGAGTCACGCCCGTCATCACCACTGACCTTTGAACGCTGCCATTCTTCACAGTGGAAAGTGCCTTAGATGCTGAGGGCTGTGAGGTTTTTTTAGTGACGTCTCTACTCAACAACAGAATGTGGAAACCCTTTAAATTACACCCAGACGTCACTGCTCACTCATGGATACCATCTGCACTCCCTCGCATCATATACACCCACGTAGAACAACATCTCCAGAGGCTTGTCTTAGAATATTTAAGATGCAGACCACACATTGTGCAGCACATTTGGGCCTGAATGCTGACTGTCTACACATTTCACTCTTTATTTTATCTGCGTTCTATACCTAGCTCTCTGGTATTCCCATCAATAACGTGAAGACACCATGATTTTTTAGATAACCTTGCGGCAGTTTCAGCACAACACAATCAGACTATGATTGAATGTACCAAAATAAATTTAGCAGAGGTAGAAACAATGAGAGAATGTTGAACCTGTGGAGCCAGCCGGCCAATCAAAACTACCATCTAACAGCACATGGTGTTCTTTCATACCAGTGTTACACAAATGTATCCCTGACAGGTTCACGGGTGAAAATCACTTCACCAACTAGGTGTTAATTTCTACCTGCATAAACAAACATTCCCTCTTACGTCCTTGTTTTCCTTTGGTGAGCTGCTGCTCTTCCATTTTAGCAGCTTTAAACAAAGGAAACCACTGAACAATAATAGCAACGGTGCTACTTATGTTTAGTATTATTCCAAAAATCATTTAACCCTTTAAGACCTGAGCCTCAAAATGTCCACCTGGTCTTTTTTTTCTTATTTTGATTACAAAAATGTAAGAAAATGTCCTGTGAGTGCTTGTGCCCATTTTTTCGTTGCGCTTTACAGCCAATATGGTGTCATTGCGGTAATTTTACGGTAATTTCTTCCAGTGGATTCCTGGGGGGGCACGAATGAAATTACCATAATGACACCATATTGGCTGTAAAGTGCAACGCCTCAGCTTTCAGAAACCGTTGGATTTTTTTCCGATAGCACAAACGGTGACATTTACGGTATTCCAAAGTGCGCTAGCCCAAACGTGTCGCCGATGACGCACTCGGACTTAAAGGGTTAATGTGGGGTCTCAGGACAACATTCCTCTTTTATCCAAATGCACTTTTGTCCTTCCTCGGCCAAACTGCATGTCGTGCAGCTTTCCAAAACAACTTCAACATGTTTACAGCACCAGTAACTACTGTGATTATCTGTGATATTTTATTGATTTGTTTTTATGTCTATTGGGTACTAATCACTTTCAGTTTTTACTCAGTAGTGACCACAGTGCTTGACCAGACTCGTACTGAAGTGCCTGAATGAATTTAAAGAGCTGCTCAGTTCTGCAACGTTGGCCTTTCCCCAAAGTCCTTGTAACATTTAAAGTGAATCTATGTAACTTTTGCTGAACTGTGTGGACACAAATGGGATTTAGGGGGTATTTGTGACTGCTAAAGTGTAGCAAGGTACGTAGTCTCACTTTAAGCTGTGTTATCACTGTGTTACCCAGCATACTGAGGCAAATAGTATTTCCATTTTCTGATAATGCACTCTATTTCCTCTGTGACAATAGTCTAAGGGTTAGTGATCCTTAAATTTTGATTCTCTGAAGTCACTGCTAGTAAAATAGATTCATTCACTTCAGTAGTTTTACCCAGACAATCTTCCTCACACTGACACATGTGGAGTCCAGATCCATATTTGAAGAGAGGCTGTGCTTGGATTTGAACCTGTCTCGACAGGCTTTGACTGAGTTTGGAATGAGATACATGTTTACTTGTGGTCCAATTAGATCTGCTCTGTTTCCATAGATAGGTTTTTATTTGGACACTACACTCCTCAACAAACCACTGACACTACATTTCTTCAAATCTTTGTCCTGGATTTCTGTTCTCCAACTTTTGGAAGAACAAAAAAAAATCTGGAAAACACACTTCAGTGAAGAAATGAAACATTCAGTGTTTGAATTGTTTTTGAAATCTGATATATATATATATAAACTTTACAAGATGTAAACTGAAATGACAGAAAAAAATAAAACGTTTTTATTATTTGTCTTTTTTTTTTTTTTTCTACTTGCCCAGGAGATTGTTTACAGAAGCCAGATCAAATTTAACAACTGCTCAGAGTGTCTGGACTTTGTTTCATTTCAGCTGAAGACCAGTTTGTGCGTCTCTGAGCAGAGAGCTAAGGGCTTTTTGTGCGTGCACACTCTTGTTTGTTTGAGGTAAACTTTGGAAATAGGGCCTGAGATAGCTCAGCAGCTCAGACAGAGAGATACTAGAGGGTGCCAGGCAGCCAAATTACCTTGTCCTACAGTCACCCTCGCTGCCAACCAGGCAGAAATGGATTCCATCTCCGTTCTGAGGTGAACAACAGATTGGAGAAATAAGCCCAAATAACCATCGATATCTGTTCAGGAGGAGGGAGGCTGACATTTATCACTGAGGGAGAGACCCCGGCTCTGAGAGGATTTGATCTATGTGTGTTTATGTGTGTAGGTGTGTGCGAACAGAGAAATAGGTTTAAGGCTTAAGTTTTCTGATATGTGTGGAACGACCACTGTGGACAAAAATCAGTCTCAGAAATAGATTAAAGCAATAACAATCGGAATGAATGTAAAACAAATTTACAACTAAATACAAACCAGTTTAAATAATTTAGTACCAAAGTGCTTGACTTTCCCTCCACATAGCTGGTTTGGTTTATCTGATGCTCTCATTGAAAAAGTAGTTCTTTCAAGGACAACCTAATGTTGAAAGCCGGCTTAAATGGATGCTTACTTTGTTATTACGTTGGGTCTGAGGCAGTCAATAAGGATGTCTGTGTCAAGAAAGGGACACAGCCTCTACATGCTCGATGTGACAAGAGCTGGTGGCCTTGAAAGCTTGAATGCTCTGCAGCTTAACAAAATGCAAATTGAGAAAACACAGGCAAATGATGAAAACATGTTCACTAATATGACAAGATTTTCACAGCATTTAATGAAAGACGCTGCAAAAGCTGACAACACAAGCAAGTACAGGAACGCACCTCAACGATGGAAAGCAGCCAAATATACAAACAGACTTTGAAAATGGAAAACAACCAGATACAAAAAGGCACAGCAAAAGTGGAAAACAATCAAATTCAGAAACACACAGGAAAAATAGAAAACAACCAAATACAGAAATGCATCCATCTATTATCTATACACTGCTTAATCCTCTGTAGGGTCGCGGGGGGACCGGAGCCTATCCCAGTTGACTGCCATTCATTCAAGTGTTTATTTGTATTTATTTCTACAGATGTTCAATTGGAAAATACATCTGCGAATACCATATATGTTGTTTTTTATTCGTGGTTCATGAAACGCACATTTGACACTAATTGCTCTCCATACGCTTCAGGCTCCTGAATCCAATTTGGCTTTGGGGACTGGAGTCTATCTCAGCCCACTCAGGGTAAAGGCAGGGTTCACCCTGGACAGGTCACCAGTCCATCACAGGGCCACACATAGAGACACACAACCAAGCACACTCTCATTCACACCTACGGACAATTTGGAATAATCAATTAACCTCAGCATGTTTTGAAAACCCACGCTGCACAGGGAGAACATGCAAACTCCACACAGAAAGATCCCAGGAAACGTTAAACTACCAAATACAGAAACTCTCTATTAAAACTGAAACTAATCAAACGCCAACAAACTGCAAAAACGTGAACAACGAAATACAGAAACACACTGCAAAACATTAAAACAAATGCTAGACAACCAAATGCATCTCAAAAACTGAAAACACACACTAGAAAACACTTCTAACATCCCGCAGGTTTGCACTGAAAAGACATCCAGGTTTTCCACCAGCACCTAAACACAACATACATCTGTGGGTCAGCGACCATGATAAGGTAACAGACAAATGTAACACAATTCACACAAGTCACCTGATTTGTGTTCACATTAAACAGTCTGTAAATAAATGCAAAGAAGTCGCACACATTTGAAGACTTTTATATGCACTGGAAATGTTTCAAAAATGAGTGTTGCTCAAATAATGAATTTAGTTAGTAAAATACTGCATGTCTACAGTACTGCCATTCATCCATCCATTATCTATACACCGCTTAATCCTCTGTAGGGGTCGCGGGGGGGGCTGGAGCCTATCCCAGCCGACTGCCATTCATTCAAGTGTTTATTTGTATTTATTTCTACAGATGTTCAATTGGAAAATACATCTGCGAATACCATATATGTTGTTTTTTATTCGTGGTTCATGAAACGCACATTTGACACTAATTGCTCTCCATATGCTTCAGGCTCCTGAATCCAATTTGGCAAAGTGTTGAGGTTGTTCAAACAAAAAATTCTGTTGGCTACAAAAAAAACAAAACAAGAGGTGGCGACATGAAGGAGGAGGGATGGTGCAGCGGAGGAGAAGAAGAAACGCTGAGCCACAGGGGTTTTCCTAAATATATATGTGTGTGTGAGAGGTGGAGAGCATCAGGCATCAGGCTGAGTCTACAACTCTGCTCTGTCATGTCTGCAGCTCAGATCAGAGGAAACCTGTCACTACGCTGTCACTTCTCCGGTGTGTCAGAGCTCTAACCACCAGGGACGCCATCGGCACACACACACTTCATCACTTCTAATTTCTACAGCACTTTAAATTCCATCTCCCTCTCTGCATCTTCAGATCCACTTAATTGTACATGACACGCAGATTGCCGGAGTCATCAGATGGATCGGAGGGAGAGATGAAGGGAGGAGAGGAACGGCGGAGGGTGTTAAGTAGGATTTGGTCACACTGACACCCAGATTCAATTACTAGTTAAGGTTTTCGGAGGCCAAACAGACCCCTGGCTTCTCCTGTGAATCATGTTTGCATTCAAATGTGCAGAAAGTGCCAGTTTACATTCATATGGGCAAATTTAGAGAGTTGAAACTGCTGCAACTCTCACATTAACACAGCAGTCATAGTCTGAATGTGCAACCATATTAAGTGTTCTCCAGTCTGTAATTGAACATCTGTTGTTCATTTTTAGTGGCAAAGCACTGAAATACTCGACTTCACAGCCAGTAAATGCTTAGTGCTAAGTACCAGTTATGTGTGCATACATGTTTCTGAGCTCTTTAGTGGTTACAGTCACACAGGTAAGTGCACTGCTAAATGTCATGTGTCGTGGCATTACAGCTAGTGCACACTTTATTGTGTACTGCTCAATCATACACTATAAATACAATGTAACTGCTGTGGGTTTATTCATTTATTTATTTTATTTTACTTTCTGTGGGCAAATCTTGGTCAACTAACATTTTATTGCAGAAAAATACAGCTTGTTTTGCTGCAAGATTCTTGAAAAGACCAACACTGGATGGTAAGAAATCTAAAAAGGCATAGAATTGTGAAGATGATAGACAGCTGTCCTTCCTAATACAGAAAGGTGATTATGGATATTTAGTGATGGGTCGTCCAAATGCGGTGATCTAAACCTAGTTGGAAATGTAGCACACTCTTCTACATGCAGATGTAACTTCACAGACACTCCTGTCTTGCTGTGTTGTTGCCGAAGCAGGAAATTTGATAAGCTGTTTAAACTCAAACACCTCTCCAGGACGTGTGTGCACTTGTTTGAATAAGGGAATTGATTTAGAAGCTGAAAGAAAGTAAACCTGCTCTGTTTATCTGCCCTTTGGAAGGCTTAAAAAGAAAAGGCAGAATTGTATATCTTAATTTTTAGAGTACTTCATTCTTGTGGGGGCAGTGGTGGCCTAGTGGTTTGTGGAGCGAACTTGTAACCGGTGGGTCGCCGGTTCAAGCCCCCGGACTGGTAAGAGGTTGAGGTAGGAAAGTGAGAGTGACCGCTTGTCCCAGTCACCACCACTGTGGCCCTTGAGCAAGGCCCTTAACCGCTGACTGCTCCCCGGGTGCTGCACCGTGGCAGCCCACTGCTCCTAGTATGTATAGTTAAGGTTAACTTTGAATAGGATGGGTCAATGCAGAGAAGGAATTTCCCCAAGAGGATCCATAAAGGTTAGATTATTGTTATTGTGCTGTGCTCTCTGGTTCTACACAGTGGTTCACATGCTGTCCTGTAGAGGGGACGGATCAGAGGTGAGGTCTTCTTCAATCCTGGTCCTGATCAACCTGGTATCATAGATTGAGTCTAGATTTGGGATGATCACTCCAGTGATGTTGGAGTTCCTTAATTCCGGGATTTAAAACTGTTCAGTTAATTTTTGTACAAAGTTCTGTGTGTTTGGGAGAGAGAAAGGTCAGGAGGTGACGGTGAAGAATGAAATCTCCTCTTCTCCAGAGGAGTGGTTTTCCTCAGAATCGACACTTTATGACTATTACCAGGTTCTGGTGGAGGTAGGAGTCGTCCTGTTGTCTCCAAGAGGGTCGTGAGTGGTCATTCTGCAGTTTCATTTAGATAAGAATTTTGGGTTAGCTGTCTTCTCAAACGGTCTCTTACAGCTGTAAGAAAGAAAGGGTCTCTGGATTCTCTCTGTGTTGCTTTGGAAAGTGTCTGGCCATAAACTGTTGTTCTGCTTCTCAGTACACTACAACTGTTTAAACTCAAACATCTCTCCAGGATGTGCGTGCACTTGTTTGAATAAGGGAATTGATTTAGAAGCTGAAAGAAAGCAAACCTGCTCTGTTTATCTGCCCTTTGGAAGTTTTTTTTTTTTTTAAAGAAAAGGCAGAATTGTATATCTTAATTTTTAGATTACTTCATTCTTGTGATGTGCTCTCTGGTTCTACACAGTGGCTCACACGCTGTCCTGTAGAGGGGACGAATCAGAGGTGAGGACCTGAGTCACGTGGAGTGGACTCAACCAATGAATGATGACTAATCTTCATTTGTTCTCTGTATTTCTACCTTCTCAAACAACCAGAAGTAAAGACCACAGTTTAATCTTTAAGGTTCAGTTAACAACTTTTAACTGTTTAATTATATAGGTTTTTGTTTTTTGTAATTAGTACATGAAAGTAATAAATACTACATTTACAAAGCATTTGGTACTTGTGTTCAATACTAATTTACTCTATTTGTTACTCCATTGAAACATTTCAAATCACTGGTGAGGAGTGGGTAATTAAATGTTTGGGTGTCAAATCATAGTTTAACTCTAGACTTGTTGGTCTTAACTTTGAAATGGTTGGTCTTAAGTCAGGACTTGTTGATTTAGACTCAGGACTTGTGGGTCTTGAGTCTGGATATGTTGGTCTTGACTAAGCACTCATTGGTTTTGAGTCAGGAGTTGTTGGCCTTGACTCAGCACTTGTTGGTTTTGACTCAGGACTTGTAGATATTGACTTTTACTTGTAGGTCTTGACTCAGGACTTGTTGGTCTTGACTCGGGACTTGTTGGTCTTGACTCATGACTTATTGGTCTTGAGTCGGGACTTGTTATTCTTGACTTTGGACTTTTTTTTTAACTTTTACTTGTAGGTCTTGACTCAGGACTTGTTGATCTTAAATTGGGAATTGTTGGTCTTGAGTCGGGACTTACTGGTCATGACTTGGGACCTTACTTTAATTAGTGCGTATGTTAGACTCCATAATGAAA
Organism: Chromis chromis; assembly: GCA_900302755.1. NCBI lineage: Eukaryota > Metazoa > Chordata > Actinopteri > Pomacentridae > Chromis > Chromis chromis. The sequence continues at coordinate 27,037 of OMNN01096446.1, forward strand.
TCATTATTTTTCATGAAGGCAGAACTGCTATGAGCTCCTACTCTCTGTTGGTGAAGGTCAGGATCCATAAAACATCTGAGAAATGATCTCAACAAGTGTCCCTAAACTTTGACTGAAGAGTCTTAAAGTAAAGAGCAGGATTGTGGCCATACCGCCTTGTGGATGCCCGATCCCGTCAGATCTCGGAAGCTAAGCGAGGTAGGGCCTGGTCAGTACCTGGATGGGAGACCGTGAGGGAACACCAGGAAGCCTGGGTGAATGCAGTGTGAGAGTGAGTGGTTGGTGGTGGTCGGAGGGGCTGATGGCACAGATTGGCACCCTGGCTTCCGTCAGTCTACCCTAGGGTGACCAAAAGTCCTGTTTTCCCAGGACATGACCTGTATTCACGTCCTGTCTGGGCCGTCCGTCCTGTTTTTTATAAAATGATGAAAATGTCCTGATTTTCATTGATTTTCCCCGCTGGGCGCCATCGGGCGTTGCCGATTGTAACCGAGCGCCTCCGAGGCTCTAGGACCTGGACCTATGAACTCCGATGTTACGCTTCACTCCGCCCGTGTTGGTAAACAGAAACCAACACGTCCTCTTTTTTACCTTGATGATTTAACTACACGCATGTGTTTATTAAGGAGGATTCACTCACTCAACAGAATCCATGTTGCTGCTTGGCTTCACTGTGAGCTCAAACAACAGAATCTCAGTGTAGAACTATTTACTATAAA